>JAANBB010000462.1:0-30548 GCA_014621425.1 Cylindrodendrum hubeiense | reverse complement strand
GGGGTCATTCAGAGAGGGGACTTTCAGGGGAGGGGCGGGCAATTGCCGTGAAAGAAAGGGCGCACCGACCAGGAACTGGCCCAAGCACGATTTGCCGATTCGATATCCAACATGGCGATCTTCACGTCCGCGCGGTGGTGTTTTGTACGCAATTGAGATCGGCAATTGGGATGGAGAGCAGAGAGGAGAGGGAGGGTTAGGGTTTGGTTGGGCCCCCCAATGGAATAGCCGTTGACAACGTCGCGCCGACGTAATCCCGGACAATCCCGCAGCTTCGCACGCAGCACACTCCTGTGTTCTTTGCTCTGGTCTCTGGTCCCTGTGTTCTATGACAGAAGCAGGTTGGACGCCCGACCCAACAACGGGCGCCGCCAGTATCTGCCATTTCCGCCCACCCAAGTACCAGCCTCCAGCCCCCAGTAACCACCACCAGCAAAACGAGACCTTGCCGCTTGCTGCATGACGCAGGTGCAACCCTCAACAAATTGCGAGCATCCGCCGAACCACCGCGCCGCCGCACCACCCTCACCACCCGCAACCAACCTGGAACCTCCGCAAGCGCCTTTATCGCCAAGAGCCGGGGGGACTACTCCTCTGTAGAGCTCTGCTGTACCTAATTGTTGCCCTGGTCTAGTTGCCCTGGTCTGTCGTGCTGCACGGCAACTCCACCTCATGATCTTCACTCGGATCCCCTCTCCCTCCTCCTCCTTCTCCTCCCTCTCCTCCTTCTCTTCCGCCGCTTCCCTTCTCTCCTCATCTTCTCGCATATCCTCCCGCTGCTCCTCTCGCTCCTCCCGCTCCTCCTCCGCCTTCTTCACTCCTCCCGCCAAACCAATCCGCCATCTATCGTCATCCCCATCCCTCTCCGCGCCAACCCGCTCCGGCTTCCCTCCGCAGCCGCCCGTACCCGCATCCTCTCCCATCAGCGTCAGCACCTGGCACAACAACATGGCCGACGAGGACATCGCCAAGTACCTGAAGCAGAGCCATGACCGGCTGTTCGAGAACAACCGCGTCTGGGCCGAGGACAAGAAGAAGCAGAACCCCGACTTCTTCACCCACCTCTCCGAGGGCCAGAACCCCGAGTACCTCTGGATCGGCTGCTCCGACTCGCGTATCCCCGCCGAGCAGATCACCGGCCTAGAGCCCGGCGAGGCCTTCATCCACCGCAACATTGCCAACCTGGTCTGCAACACCGACCTCAACGCTATGGGCGTCATCAACTACGCCGTGCGCCATCTCGGCGTCAAGCACATCATCGTCTGCGGCCACTACGGATGCGGTGGTGTCAAGGCTGCCATGACCCCCAAGGACCTGGGTCTTCTCAACCCGTGGCTCCGAAACATCCGCGACGTCTACCGCCTGCACGAGAAGGAGCTCGACGCCATCAAGGACAAGGAGGAGCGCTACAACCGCCTCGTCGAGCTCAACGTCGTCGAGCAGTGCCGCAACGTCATCAAGTCGGCCGACGTCCAGCAGTCGTACAGCAAGAACAAGTACCCCATCGTCCACGGCTGGGTCTTTGGCTTCAACGACGGTCTGCTGAAGGACCTCAAGATTGACTTTGAAGAGGTCTTGCACGACATTCAAAAGATTTACAACCTGGTGGACTAGGGGGATGGCGGAAAAGGGAAGCAAAAAGATTGACTCGCGTATACCAATTCTTGATTTTATTATGCCTTCAATTGCCGAGTCTTCCTAACCCGTGCCTGTGAGATGTGATGCATGCGCCCGCCTGACATATGCCAGATTAGATAGATCCAGCTCCCATCTCTCTGTAAGGGTTGCAACCTGTCAATGCCAGGATCCCGTCCCAGATCCCGTCCCATCCCAAGCCATTCTGCACTCTGTAAGGATGCGGTGCCTGGGATGCAGGGAATGCGCTTTGGCTAGGGCAGCCTTACAGGGACCACATCTTGGCTCTCGTGGCGTGACCCCTCCCGCGATTTCCCGCAATGCCGTTAGCGGTCGTCATCCGGGCCATCAGCAACACGGCCGGAGATGTAGCCGGTTGATTCAAACATATACTAAAGGAAGACCCGCATCCCAATCAACCTTGTCTAAGACCGATTGAAAGATGAATCCCCAAGAGCGGTCTTCCATCACGTGATGCGCTTCTACGTCAGTTTGGTCTCGACTCCTGCCAGCTCCACTCCCACTCCCAGTCCATCATCGATCGTACAGGATCCGCACCTTTCCCTGTTCCGCAGCTCGGCATCGATGCGCAACATGACTTGGCGTGCACTGAAAGTTTGGGGTTTCACGAATGCCAAGGCACTTGCTCTGACGGCGGCGTAATGGACTTGTAGTCGGGAACCGTTTCTCGAGCCTACCAACTCGGCCGGCCGTGCTATCAACGGAAACACTGTTCCGGCCTCTCGCCGAGTCTGCCCGCTTCGGGTTGTCAACTAGACGGCCCCTCCCCACGGTTCATACAACGTCAATCCACTCTTGTCTCCAAACCCCGTCATGCCCAATACCCACCGCCACTCTAGAACCTCGTCGACAATGCAAATTCCCCGAACAAGGACCACCGCTGCGCTTGCGGCACGGCCCGCATCTCGGGCAGCTCACCGCTCCCCTGGGTCGAACTAGGCTTGGGTGCCTGTTCTGTGTCTTGAGCTAAGGTCGGTGTTGGGTCGGTGGGGAACTTGGGACTGGGGAATTGGGGAACTGGGACCTTGATGGCATGTCAAGGTCAGTCAGTTTCCCTATATCAGGGTCATGGGGCCCATGCCTGTCCCTATGTGGGCTTGGTCAGCATGGTTGTGACATGTTTTCTACGTATTTGTCCCAACTGGTGCGGATGACATCAGAGATGGTGTAGTTTTGTCTAACAGATCCCAGGGAATTCACAAGGATCATATTGACTACAAGGGTGTTCTATAGGCCCAGGATATTGTAAAGGTTGCTCGAACAGTGGCTGGTCATCTTGGTGGGTGATTCTACAGATACCACCAAGATTGGGCCTACGGTGTGCACAACCAGGGAGCTGAGGTAAGATTCGGTTGGAGAATGTGATACTATAACTTTGACAAATGCTGGAGCACTGTTCATTGTCTGATTATATTTATGTGTCAAAAAATGACAGCAGTTGGGTGAAGTGATACCCTGCATGGCTGGTCGCGTGCCTTTCATGCCAGTGCGTCTAAAAGAAAAAGGTGGAAAAGCGAAGAAATCCAGTCCAGCAATCACTACCTCCTGTAGCAAAATAAAGAGACCCAGTGCCACTAAATAAAATGCCAGATATTTTAACACACTGAAATAACTGTAGTTATGGAAGAGTGCACTACAAAATAGGCTCGTCCTGTTGTGTGATGCTCATTGTCTCTCAACCGTGGGTACTACCCTGGACTTGGTGAACTTTAGGGCGGGGCGGTAACCATTAGGCTATAATGTAAAATTTGTCGCTCCCTTCCATCAACAGCACAAGTCATTTCGCAATGATTTGTACGGTCTGGTGGTCTAGCGGTATGATTCTCGCTTAGGGTACACCCTATAGCATAGCTTGCGAGAGGTCCCGGGTTCAATCCCCGGCCAGACCCTTCCTTTTTCGCGGTTGGATCAATTGATCCCATCTGTATTTTTGCATGGTACGCTGACAATTTGGTGGGCTGTGTGTGGGTGCGTGCTCCTTCCCGTTGTCGCTCATTCCCCTCCCTCGTTCGGAATGGAATGCTTCGTGTATCCGGCCGAGTCTTCCTGGTGGCTCGTGCGTAAGCAGCCCGACGTGTCACGTGCCTCCGTGTGCGGACTCGCTCGGCGGAAGGCGCGTCATGTCTGCCCGCAGGCCGCCCGCTTTTGGCTGCAGGCCGAAGGTTTGGCGCGCGAGTCTGCGCCTGTTCGTTGCGAGGTCCATGACAGAACTGTGACTTTGCGACATCTCCATTTCTTTTTGCCTCGTTGTTCGTGACGTTCTCCTATTGACACCGGATGTAATTGAATGAACGAACCATCTCCTACAAGCAAATTGTTTCATCATGTCCAGCTTCTTGGGTCGCATGTTCTCGCCTCGGAAGCACCAGCCGCAAGCTCCTGAGCTCTCCGAGGCGCAAACGCCATCCAAGGACAAGTCATTGTTCAGGGAGGACAGTATCCGAGCCCAGCACGCCCTGGGACGCCTCTCGATCTCGGACGCAGACAGGCCGGTACGTTCCACAGTGATTGCTGCGCTACCGCAGACCGCTTACTCTTGCGACAGCACGACCAAACTACCGACGATTCTATCCCCGCAGCCGAAGACGATTCGATCGACGATGACCATGTTCCCAGCAAATCCGACGACGATGTCGACATGACCGATGCCGAGCCCCCCGTCCCTCCGAGTGCCTCCAAATTCGGCCTCTTGTCCCCCCAAGCTCGGCGATCTGCCCGAAACTCCCTTGCGCAGTTCGTCGAGCCAGGGAACGACACAGAGGTGCCCGAGGAGGACGATGACGACCAGCAATACATATTCACGGGCATCCTCGACCACCGCTGGGCGGGCAACGCAATCGAGGTCAAGGTCGCGTGGGAGCAAGGCCCCGCAACCTGGGAGCCCGAGGAGAACCTGCACCGCGACGCCCCGAAGAGCCTGTTCGCCTACTGGAAGGCGGCGGGCGGGCGGCCGCTCAACCCCGCGGACCCGGACCTCTTCGTCATCTTCGCCATCCGCAAGCACTCGCGCAACAAGAAGCGCCTGCTGGTCGAGTGGCTCGGCTACGATGCCAAGGAGATGACCTGGCTGCCCGTGGAGGCCGTGGAGGAGACGGCCGGCGAGGTCGTGGCCGAGTACTGGAAGGGCTTGAAGAAGACCAAGTGACGGGGTTCGTACTGGGCATTGGCTGAAGCGGACTGGTATCCGACTGGCCTACGGTGTATAATTTACAGGCGAGTCATGTTGGGATGCTATGGTGCTGGCTGGCACCTGGATGATGACTGTACGGCCGGGCTGGTGACAACCGCCATGACGTCGGCCGGCACTGAATATGGGCGTTGCAAAGGTTTCTATGGTGAGGTTCATGTCACTATTTATGCAGACACGATATAACTGTGAGAAGCTTCCATATATTTTGAATGAGTCCGTAAGTGGTGATGGTGTTGGCGACCGGTTTCCAAGTTTCTGCCTCGTCAAGGCCAGGATTGTGAGGCTCCACCCAGGCAGCATCGCCAAGTGTCTTTGGCGTCTGACAGGCCGTCCGTCTCAAGGTGTCAACCAACCACGCGGCATTCGTCGCTGTCCAACCCTCAAAATCTTCAGCACAATACGAATTGCACATATTCCATCTAACTGCCTGCTTTCACTATACGCCGCCCATCCCCATCTCCAGCTATGCCGCCTCCTCCAACCCTGGCCGGAACGGCCGGCCGCACACTCCCGGTGTTGCCCATCGCCCTCATCAGCGGCCTCTTCGTCTTCGGCGTCAACGCCATGATGGGGCAGATCGTCCGCAACGGCTACGTCGACTTTGCGTCGCCGCTGCTCGCCGACGACGGCCAGCCGCGCTTCCTGCCCGGCACCGACAGGCTCCTCCTGCGGCACTTGGTCGGCGTCCCGGCAATCGACAGGTACTTCGCGACGGCCAACGTGTTCTGGGCGAACGTTGTTGACGGCTCGCGCCCTGAGCTGTCGCTGTTTGCCTTCTTCTTTGGCACGCAGCTGGTTGCCTTCTTTACCATCTTTATGATCGAGAGCCAGCGCGTGGCCAAGTGGAGCGGCCTGCTCTTCAAGTGAGTCTCCTACCCGTCGAGCTGTACATGAAGCGTGCTCATGCTGACATGGCAATTAGCCCGATAGTATGGGGCTTTTTGATGCAGACGTTTGGCTTCGGCATCGCTGCGCCTGTCTTCTTTGCCCTCCATCTGGCCGTGACGTCTAGGTCAAGTCTGACCGACACGGTCCGACTCCGGGACCCAACCAGTCTGCACACCATCGTGCTCGCATTTACCCTGGGTTATTTCGTCCCCTGCCTATTCCTCGCGTATCCCTTCTCGGACAGCAACGTGCGCCAGTGGGCCAACGCTGTTTGGCAGGCCTTTCCTCTGTACGTCGTGGCGTGCCAGACGGTCTGCACCGGCATCATGAAGCGGACGAGCCTCGGCCAGGATGCCTTCACCTCCAAGGTGCAGCTCGACAGAAGGGCTCTGTCGTACGCGTACGGCTTTGCGTGGAACGTTGCTGTCACGGGGCAGCTGTGCACCTCTGCTGTCCTCATCACGAGCACCATCTTCCCGGGGCTGTACCCTGCGGGTGTGCCGCGGGCGCTCTCGTTCAGCAACGTCTTTGTCCCCGGGTCTCCCCACTCATCGGCACCCATGAAATCGCCCGCAGCGGCGATTCACGAATTCTTCAAGTACGACATGTACGTGGGATCTGCGGTGGCCATCATTTGGGCCGTCCACCTCTTGTCCCAAGTCCGACCCGTGCTGTCATCGCCCGAGGAGCGCGCGAAGCTTGCCCAGGGAATTATGACGAGCATAAGTTTGTCGGGGCCGGGAGGTGCTCTCGTTGCGCTTGTGCAGCACAGGGACGAGACTGTCTTGGCTGCTGAGCTCAAGGCGGAGAAGTCGAAGTAATTGAACATGGTGCGGAAGCCGCGGTCTTGTAGCAGCAAAGGATGAGTCTGACATTGCGTGTATTATAGTTACTTATTTATGATCACTGGTGAGGATGGGCAGTATTTGGTACCCTGGATAGTTGGCGGATAATGACCAAATACGGTCACAATTGGGCAAACAATGAGAGATGGGGTGAGCTTAGAATCTCAATTGAACAAGCAGCGTACTGCAGCTGTACAGACTGCAGTGTCATACATGTTCGACATGCCAAAGTCTTATCTGGTCTCACCCAGAGGGATATTCATGCCGTGACGCCCAGCGTAGGCCGATACCTCCGCGGGCTTCCACCCGCTCTTCTCCAGCAGACTCTCATCCGCAAGGCGGTAGACCTCGACCTTGAGCGGGCGGCAGCACTTGATCATCTCCGCCTCGCTGTCCTCACCGAATCCCCAAAGCGACAGATCGCCACCGGGGCATGTGCCTACAGAGCAGAATCGTCAGCAGCCGTGTTAGAATTGACATGAACCAACTTACTCAGCGCCATCAGCAGGTCCTGCTCGGCAAAGAACTCCAGGTGGTCGCCGGGCTCCGCAGGGCAGGGGTTCATGAAGTAGCGGCCCTTGTCGTCGAGCCCCGTGACCTGGAAGATGTTGATGACGTCGTGGACGTCGCCCTCGTTGAGGCCGAAGGGCAGCACGGCGCGGGTGAGGTTGGAGTGGCACTGGTAGTTGTACGTGCCGCCGCTCAGCACCGTGTTGATGTACGGGTCGCACCGCGTGCCCAGCAGGTCGTGCACCCGCCCGCCGTGCTCGTCCTCGCCGTACCACTCCAGCGTGTCCTTGATGATGGTCGCCAGCGGCCGCATGTACGGCAGGTTGGACCACAGCTTGTCGTAGGTCGTGACGTGCGAGGCGTGCAGCTGCTTGGTGCGGCTGGCCCAGAAGCGCTCGCGGGGGTTGTGGGCGTTCCAGATGTTCAGATCGCCTATTCGTGAGGGTAATATTAGTTTGTGAGTTGGATAATAGTAATCGTCGTCTCATCGTCACTCTCACTTCTGCACCTGGTCATGAACTGCATCGTCTCCGCACACACATGAACCCCTCCCCTCACTTCTGCACCGTCGTCTCGCCTAGAAATGCATACCAACCTGTGGGCCCTCAGGCGTGCTAATCTTGACAATCGAGCCGGCGGGGGCCTTCCATGCCTTTCCGGACCGGATGGGCAGCGTAAACTCCTCAATCAGGACTCGCGGGGCCTCCCGGAACGCCGTGTACAGGGCCTTGTCGACGTTGAGCGGGGAGCTGTCGTTGGCGGGAAGATAGGCCGGGGGGGCCTTCGGGATGGGCTTCCGGTTTGCGAGGCGTTCGGCATTTGTTGGTAGCATCTTGGCGGTTGATATCGGGCAGCTTGTTCGCTCAGATATTGCATCCCGAGACTGGTGCTGGACGCACGGCATCCGAAGTTATATACACGGCCGGCGCATCGTCGACGCCCCACTTGCAGCTTTTCCCGTCGGTATCCGTAGCCGATGCCGCTCTGGACGGAGTTGCGCCTCCGAGTCATCGGCCGGTTTGCGGGGGCCGGCTCGCTGTGGATTTCCTCGTTGACTGCTGACTAAATTCGGCGTAATTGAGTAATGGAAATGATGGCTTCGGCGATGCCAAGCGGTGGTAGGGCTGCGCGGGGTTGAAGGCGTGCGTTTGCCAACAACTGGGTGATGCTGCGACAGTCTTGGCGGGGCACACAAAATCTCGCCGCAATGAAGGATCTTTCGCACCAGGGCAGAAAAGTAGAAGAGTAGCCAAAGTAAAATCGAGGCAGAGAAATGACGCTTCAAGTCTTAATTATACAGATGTGCCCATTTAGGGAATTGGATGTCAGCTAGGGACCCTGATCTTGATAAGACGCATTGAACTTCCCCATGGCCTGTCAAAATGTACGCGTGCATGATGAATGTGTGGAATTCCTCCTGGCCAATCTGATCTGGAATGCAGGGATCTGAACACCTAACGCCTCGTCCTAATTCTAGACACGGCCCAAGTCTCAGGACACTAACAATCAATCGACCCTAGAGTATTTAATCCATCCCCTTCTGGGCTAAGGGCTGGGGATCAACAAAATCGCTAATCTCTATAAGAAGCCCCGCGTGCAATCTGGCAGTGCTCCCACAGTTTGACATCCAGAGCCGAAGCTAAGCAGGGACAACGGGCCATATTGCCGTGACTCTCATCAAAAGTAATTGCCGGAAAATATCACATTAATTGACGATGCCACGAATCTTTGCTTATTGTGCATACTGATCCCCTGGGACGTGGCTTCCAGAGGGCTATTTCGTAGAAGTATGGAATGAAGATGGCGCCGCATTATTGGCACCCGCGTGTGCTGCCACTCCTCGCATGTTGAGGGCCTGTCTCTAATAATTCCCCCCGACTCACACATAAAGTAGCAACTGGTACCTGCAATTTGGCCTGTGCGATATTATTGGTTTTGTTTTGTGCCTCGATACGCATTGTCTATCCGTAGAGACACGATGGTTATCGGCCTAGACCACACACCGCCTGGAGCATTCGGCCTTCCCACTGTATTCTTTACGCGCATATACCAATGCCGAGTACTCAGATAACCCGTATGACTTTTCCACATCAACTCGGCCTAGACCCTCTGAGAGGATGGCACACCGATAAGAAGCCGTCACTATTCGTCTGTTTTCGATCGCCAGAGCTCCAGGCACAGTTGTTTGGAAACTGAGTGGCAAAGTACAGACCGACTAACGACACCAGCGACATCCGTTATGAGGTTCGATCCGGACATGGCTATCTGGTAGACAATTGCCGTGTCTACAAGTGTAAGCCGTGTCTGCAAGTGTAAACGGAAGGGGACTCAGAAGCAGTGGTCGTTACTGGTCTATAATAAGAAGGGCGCTGATATGAAGGCGCATGTGAGCTAGAACGGGGACACGGAAGGCAGGTATAGCAGGTTGTATGAGGAAGTTGGCCTGATATTGAAGCCCCTTGGCCAAGCACCCCGCTACAGTTTTGAAACGTTCATCGAGATCCCTGTCCACCTCAACGAAATGTAGTGGCGGCGGTTTATAAAGACGAGGAAGTTGGCTGTATAATGGGTGACGTACGTCTGTGTATTTAGACTACCGTGAATAGCCATTAGGAGGTGAGGACACCGGAATAGGGTAGGTCGCTTTACGTATGAGTTTGTACGCCCTGCTCTCGCTGAATGTGGGGGTTGTTGGTAACAAGCTCACATTTGATAATGATAACTCCAAAACAGTCGAATGACTAATATGGAAAGAGTGCCTTATCACAGACAATATTCATCCGGATTGCAGATTCAGTTGGTGGTCTTGACTGGTCGAGGGAAATGCATCGAAAATTCCTTTCCAGTGAGCTGCTACATGACGCTTGCGACTGGCTAGTTAAAGATAAGGACTAAATGAATGAGGTATGAGACTTCTACGAACACTCTTGATTGAGTCGCGTTCAGTTTCGCAGAATGTGAACAAATGATTACGCGGCCTCTTCAAGGCAAGTAACAGCGGGGGAACAATTGCGGAGTCTATGCAATGTGTTGAAGTAGAGTGATTGCTCCAAATCTGATGAGCGGATTTAATTTAGAGTTCCTGTTCTCAATTCTTGGTCGAGTCTGGTTCTGGTGTACAGATATTTGAGGACCGAGTATGACGCGGCTCTAGTCTGGTCCACGCAATGCGACTCCATTTTGTGATGACTCGACTCGGAGATGCGGCCTGTGGAGATGAAGCATTTGCCTTTGGAGCAGTAAATTTCAAGCCTTCGATCTTGACATTGGATATCTCGGTCGTCAACTTCATGGAGCGGCTTACGAATATGGAACAGCTCCCGCGCATCCACAGACCATGGATGATTTCGGACTTTTACTATCAAGACATCCACATTGATCGATGAATGGCGTCCACAGTGGATCGTTTTGACCGAGCTTGCGTCAGAGGTGGGCGGATGGAGCCGCCCACCACGGGTCGATCCCGCCACGTCAAATGGACACTTGCGCGACCAACATCAATGATGACGTGTTAATAATCCATAATAACTCCCCGGTGTGAGAGTCAAGATCATTGATAGTGGCATAACTCTGAATTCCGCTCCGAGGTTCTCGTTCCGCAGACTGTCTTTGCAGTTATGCAGTAACATCGCCCGTTGACCATGTCCATTCGGTCCATAATGATAGATTTTGATGATTGAGTACCTATTTGTTACAAAAAGTGCATCTCATGACGTAAAAATACTGAATATGCCATGTGCTCAATGAGACTTCAAATGTGGCCGTAGCCGAACCTCGTTGGACCGTCGGCCTGGGTGCGCTGCTGGGTTGCGCACGTTTGGCGCTCCCTTGGTTAGACACGACCACGCAAGACCCTACAAATCGCATTCCGTTAGCTATAATTCGTAAGCTGATTTGAGGTGCTCTCACGAATGTGGGGAGGTAAGTGAGACATCCAACCATGGGTGTCCAACCCTCCTCAAGGAGTGATACACAACCATTCCAGCTATCATCCCTAGCCTTCGTGGCACAGGCTGGGCTGTTCTCACTGAACTTTGGACAGGTCTTTTGGCCAAAGTTTGGACCAAGCTAACTAAAAGCCCGAGAAAAAAAAACGGGAAACGGCATCTGTAACCCGAGTCTCATCTAATCTGGCATGCTAGCTCGGCCGCTAGGTTGAAGGATTCAGCTTGTAGGGACGAACAATCCCTTTGTGAGGCTGTATTTTGGTCTGCGACGGAATTCAAATTACAGACCCAGATTACGCGTGACTGTTAAAAGTACTCTCGCGCCTGCAATCCATCTGTCGCGTGAAATGAACACAAAGATCGGCGACCTCATAACCCTTTTACGATACCTCATACCCGTCGACGCTCGACCGTTTCTGCAGTCCAACGATCAACCTCCATAACACCAAACTTGATGTCGAACGCGGTTATCCAGCTGCAATCATGCGGCCTTGTCTCCAGCTGCTATGGCTGCTGTTTGCTTGCTTTGCGAGCTTCAGCAGCGGTTCCATAGTGGTCCAGGATGACAAGTCCATATTTGGGATCAATAACCAGTACGAGGGCGTCTGCTACACATACATTTCGGTGTATCCTGTTCTAGCAGCCCCTGAACAGTATGTGACTATCAAGAAGCCCTATCATGGGAGGGTTCCAGTCACACACACAATCCCTCCCGGGAACGAGGATGAAATCGGCATCATCATTGTGCGAGAGCCAGCTGAGACTCAAACTTATGATGCTTATATTATTCCACCAAACGGCCGCGGTTCTCTCTTGATCGTGATTAGGCCGTACCTTGGCCCCGAAAACGTCACGGCCCCCGTCATGGTTGTGGTTTCGCCGTCTGGTAAGTTTCCAGGAATGCTCATGGTTCAAACACCTGTAGAGGATGGCTTCGGTGATGGAAAAGATGTCACGCTTCAGCCTTCCGATCCGTCGGAATTGGTGACAATTCTTCAACCGCTGCCTGCGTCTGCTACGGGAACCACGACACCTGTTTGGCTCACCATCTCGCCAAGCGGGACAGATCCCGGCACAGTGATCATCCAGACCGTTCCACCGCCGCCGCCACCGCCAAGCGAGCCTGAACAGAGGATAACGCTTCAACCGACACAACCAGGCGGACTAGTCACAATCATTGAGCCTGCGGAAAATCCCCAGTCACTCAATGAGCCCATTCGAACCACGATTGAGCCGAACGGCAACAATCCTGGTACAGTCATTATTCAAGCACCTGCACCTTCGGATATCGGCGCTGCTGGACAGACGATAGGCCTAGAAGGAGGCGATGAAAATGAGCCAAATCCATTTCCCAACCAGGCTGGAAGACCGCCAGATGGCAGACCCCTGCCTGAAAGACCCCCGCCTGGAGGCGCGATCCCTTTCGAGTCGGCTGGAGGTGGGGGCGGGTCAGAAGGGGGAGCCTTGGACGCCGTCACCGGCCCTCCTGAAAACGGGGCGCCTGGGACAGCTACCACCTTGGTAGCAGTTGAACCGGCCCAAGGGAGTGGCGACGGAGCTGGCGGGCCTGGTGGTAATGGGGGTTCATCTGGCGATGGTGGCGACACCAATATTGAAGGTTCAGGCTCTGGAGATGGTGACTCTGGAGGTGGAGACTCTGGAGGAACTGGAAATTCTGGAGGAGATGGAAATTCTGGAGGAGATGGAAACTCTGGAGGGGACGGAAACTCTGGAGTTGGAATTGCGGGAGGCGGCGATGGGAACGAGTCTGGAAGCAATGACCAGTCTACTACCGACCGAATTTCATCCTCCAAGGACTCTCTAGGAGAAGGAATTACCACAAAACCACAGCCTGGCAATTCTCCAGATACTACCACACGCCGTAGTGGCACAAGAACACGCACTATTACCAGCGGAGGCAAGAGAACGACCACTTTCACCGGCACCCGAAAATCAAGGACATCGTCAACTGCCTCAAAACCAGCAGGAGATGGGTTCACAATTATTGGAGACACTGATACTTTGGATTCACCAAGAGCTACGTCGACACGTGGCACTCGAAGTTCAGAAAGATTGTCAACTGCCTCAAGCACGAGGAAATCGACAGAAGATGGGATCACGATTATTGGAGAAACCGACACTTCGGAGTCAGAGGGAGCGACCAAGACACTCTTCACTTCCCGTTCCACAAAAGCGACGCAGAGACCAGAGAGTGTATCCTCCACGGCCCCAGATCAAGTTAAGACTGCGAGTTCAAAAGCAGCAGGAGAGGGGATTACAGTTGTTGGAGACAGTGACACCTCGGAGTCAAAGGGAGCTACAGCTACGAAGACCAACTCCACTCCTACAGCGACATCCTCAACTGTACCAACGACAGCAGGGGGTATCGATGCTGTTGGGAACACTGATACTTCGGAGTCAGAGGAAGTTACGAAGACGAGCTCAATCCCTGTAACGACAACAGGGGATATCGAAGTTGTTGGCAACACTGATACTTCGGAGTCAGAGGGAGCTGGAACCACAACCTCTATTCCAGAAAGCGCATCTTCAACTTCCGTAACGACAACAGGAGGCATCGAAGTCGTTGGAAATACTGATTCCTTGGTTTTAGCAGGAGGTACTAACACGAAATCCATCCCGGTACTGACTTCCTTCACCGCCACAACGACAGGCGATATCGAGGCTGTCGGGAACACTGATACTTCGGAATCCGAGGATGCTTCAAACACAAGCTCTAACTCTCTGACGACGTCCTCAACAGGAGAGATCGACGCTGTTGGAAACACTGATTCTTCGGACTCGGTGAGAGCAACAAGCACGCACCCTAACTCTGAAACGGCATCTTCGACTGCATCCGCATCATCCACAGAGAAGATTGACGCTGTTGGGAATACTGATACTTCAGAATCTGAGGATACTATAAACACAACCTCTATATCTTCGATGATACCCTTAGCTGTCACTACGTCAACAGGAGAGATTGATGCTGTCGGGAACACTGATTCTTCGGAATCAGAGGGAGACACAAGCATGGCCTCTACCTCCTCACCAACATCTTCAACAGGAGAGATCGATGCTGTCGGAAACACTGATTCTTCTGACTCAGCGGGAGACATAAGCACGCACTATACCTCTGAAACGGTATCCTCGACTGCATCGGCATCATCAACAGGGGAGATTGATGTTGTTGGGAACACTGATTCTTCAAACTCAGAGGGAGTTACAAACACGAATTCTACTCCTGAAACGACATCCCTAACTATGTCATCAACAGGGGAGATAGACGCTGTTGGAAATACCGACTCTTCGATTTCAGAGGGAGGTACCAACACAAACTCCACCCCTGTAATGGGATCTTCAACCTCTATAACAACAACAGGGGAGATCGATGTTGTTGGAAACACTGGGACTTCGGAATCAGAAGAATCTACAAGCGCAATTGCCACAACGACAACCGGAAATATCGATGTGATTGGAAGTACTGATTCTTCAGATTCAGAGGGAGTCACCGAGATGAACTCCGGTTCCCAGAGGACAACAATGGAGACAGTATCACAGGGTATATCCTCTACCACTCCAGATGAAGAAAATATCACGAATTCGAATCCTGAAACGACATCCTCAACTGTCACGACGACAACAGAGGAGATTGAAGTGATTGGAAATAGTGATTCCTCGGGGTCAGAGCGAGCTACAAAAACCACTGGCACAAAGACAACAGAGGAGAGTGATTCTGTCGGAAACACTGATTCTTCAGAGTCGGGGGGATCTACAACAACTACTGCTACAACGAATACAGAGGAAATCGATGTTGTCGGAAACACCGATTCTTCAGAGTCACAGGGATCTACGTCCTCATTTGCCACGACAACAGGGGAGACCGATGTAGCTGGAAATACTGATACTTCTGAATCAGGGAGATCTAAAACCACCACTGTCACAACAAACACAGAGGACATCGATGTTGTTGGAAACACTGATTCTTCGGAGTCAAGGGTATCTACATCTTTATTTGTCACGAAAACTGGAGTGATCGATGCCGTTGGGAATACTGATACATCAGAACCAGGGAGAACTACAACCACCTCTGTTACAACAACAGGGGAGATCGATGCTGTTGGAAATACGGATACATCGGAATCAGAGGGGGCTTCATCTTCACTTGCCACAACAACAAGAGAGACCGATGCAGCGGGAAATACTGATACATCGAAATCAGAGGAAACTACAGCAACAGAGGAGACCGATGCTGTTGGAAATACTGATACTTCGGAATCAAATGGAGCTACATCCTCGATTGCTACAACAACAACAGGAGAGATTGATGCTGTTGGAAACACCGATACTTCGGGATCAGAGGGACCCACATCGTCAATTGCCACAAAAACAACAACAGAGGATATTGAAACGGTTGAGACCACTGATACATCAAAACCAGAGGGAGCTATATCCTCAATTGCCACGTCAACAACAGGGGAAACCGATAAAGCTGGAAATACTGATACTTCAGAATCGGAGGGAACCATGTCGTTAATTACCACAACCACAACAGGGTACATCGAAACGGTTGGAATCACTGATTCTTCAGATTCGGAGGGAGTTACAACCACGAGTTTCACTCCAGAAACGGAATCCTCGCGTGGCACGACTACAACAGGAGAGATTGAAATTATTGGGAACACTGATTCTTCGGCTTCAGATGGAGCTACAGAGACGACTTCCACTCCTGGTAGCACAATAAAAAGCGAGCTATCGACAAGTGTGTCCTCTTCATCATCAGCGCAGGGCATATATGATGGTTCATCAACGACGGGGCAGACCGAAAGTACGACTGTAATCGACTCCACGATGGAAAACAGCACAACGATGACCATTCCCAACGATAGCACGGAAGACTCTTCATCTGGTTCGGAATCGACGAGAAGTGCATCGGAATCCCTCGGGTCTTTGTCCATAATTGGTACCATCGACAATACTGAAAGTGATGCATCCACCACTACCTCGCGTGTTGGAGACGAGTCATCTTACTCGAAAGAGAACACAGAAACGTCGACCAATATGACTGATGAATTGCCATCATCTTCAGTCCAGACGGTTTTCACCGAGGATGAAACATCGACCAGCAGCGAGAACACCAGAAAGACCGACACCGGTACACCTGGCAGTAGTACTCAGACCGATGGAACAGCCACCTTAACGAGGACTAAGCCAGGAGATTCATCGGTATACGTTCAGACTGCAACTGATACTGTAGATGACACGAAAACCCAGAGCGACGTGGCCACCAGTACAAGTGTCACTAGTGTAGGAGAAATATCAGCATCTACTGAGAACAGCTCTAGTGGCCAAGTGGACACCACAGACGATAATATTTCGTCGTTTTCTACTAAAGAGAGCGAAACATCGCAAGATGGAACGTCCACTGATTATGTAGCTAGCACAAGTCTAACGGAGAAGGAAAAAAGCAGTCTAACGACCAGCGCCTCTGAGCAACAATCGCTTGCGGGAACAGATATCACTGCCGTATCGTCAACCGAACCTGAATTCAGTACAGGAGGCGGATCGGAAAGCACGACTAATGGACCACTGACTAGTAAAACAGCATCAAGAGAAGAGGACTCCGATAGCACAATGTTCGATGATTCATCAACGACATCCGTTGAAGATTCGACTAGTGACATCGGGACTGCAAGCGAAACAACCCATGTGCAGAGCACAGAAAGCATGAACTCTGATTCAATCTCAAGAACAACGTCGAAGGAGTCAACCGGCGGCACCGCTACCCAAGTGCAAACCGCCGAAGGGGAGACCGTGGAAAGTACGAACTCAGAATCTCTCTCAACCACAGTCGTGGCTGAAGACTCCATCACATACACCGACACGTCTAGTGAAACTACGCAGAAGGATAGCGTGGAAGATACCGGATCCCATTCCTCAACCAAAATCATGTCCGATGAGTCAACCACATCTGCAGATGCCTCTAGTCAAACCATTGAAGGGGAGAGTGTCTCGAGCGTGGAATCCAATTCAAGTACTGAAAGGAGCGACACAAGCGACAGGGGAGATGCATTCAGCACCCCCTCAGGGCCTTCAACACAAGAATCCGTTGGGGGAACTACGTCAGATTCCCTTGATAGTACGAGTATCTTGGAGCAACCTAACTCAAGTGATTCCATCGAAAGTACAAATACTTCAGAGTTTTCTATCGTGGGTTCCACAGATATGACCACCTCGAATACTCCGAAGGGCGATAGCACAGATACCGCAGGGCCAGATAGCACTAGCTCTGATGAGCCGGAAGCTACCAACACCTCAGACAAGAGTGACACAAGCACCGGGGACATCCAAAATACGAGCACCTCGAATCTAGAGGACACTGGTAGCACGGAGTTGGAAAGTAAGACTACAATGGGACCGAAATCAGATACCAGCACAGAGGATTTGAGAGATACCTCTAGCGGAACAACATCTGAGCGGCCTGGTAGTACTGGCCAGGAAACAACACTCTCTGAACAGACTGCAACATCCGATTCCACAAAGTCAGGCACAGAGACAGATACTGTAACTGGGACTGAAAGTATACCGAAAATCAGTGGAGAGAATACCGAGTCGACTTCTGGTACAGGATCAGTCACTATCGCTCAAGATAGTACCTATTCTACAGGGATATCACAAGGAACAGAATCGGAGACATCATCGACAACCGAAAATATTTCAGGGAATACCGATACAATGGGTCCTTCTGCCACAGAAACAACGTCGTCTCTGCTAACGGGATCCAATGAAAGTAACAGCTCCAATATGAGTACTTCCAGCGAGGACAATACGAGCGGAGAATCGGGGACAGCCACCAATAAAGAAACGACAGGTGCCGCAACAAGCAGTGGTACAAGCACACAAGTGAACGATTCAATATCGATTGTTGGGCAGAGCACGACTCTTGAATCGTCCGAAACTCGAAGTGAAGTAGAGACGACTACTGCCGAATCAGCAGAAATTACGAGCCAAACCTCGACAAACGGGGCCTCGACAGAGAGCGAGGGACAAAGCACAGATTTGGAGACATCACCGTCCGAAAGCCATGAGGGGACCACAGATGCGGAGTCATTGACGGGAAACAGCGAACAGATCACGAACACTGGATCATCAACGTCCGACAACGTTGGATCTTCAGAAACCCAGAGCCAAGAACAGTCTACAGGGACTGCATCCTCGACAAATCAAAGCGAGGATCAGACAACTGACATACAGTCCCCGGTAAGTGCTAGTTTAGGAACAGACCAGTCATTATCTGGGTCTGAATCGACTCCGCATCAATCGACTGAGACTGAACCCACTGCGACTCAAACGACTGGTGTGGAGTCGACTGGGGTCGAATCAACTGAGACCGAATCAAATGGTTCTGAATCAACTAACATTGTCGCGACTGGTAATGAATCAAGCGGGAGTGAGTCGACACCTGATTATTCAGGTGAACAAACCACAGTTGGCTCAAAAACAACGAGTGGAACTTACTCCACACAAGAGTCAGCGAATAGTACACCTGTGGCCACAAGCAGCGAAGAATCTAGTGTTGCAGAGGATACCACACGGTCAACAAGAATCATAGATGAGTCCACAACTCAAGAGGACTCGAGCGACATAAGTGTGGTTGGTACTACCGGTCCTGGAACGCAACAGACAACGACCGCAGAATCTTCAAGCAGTGAATCCACAGCGACTCAGTCCACCGGCGAGGATGAATCGGAAACCACAGGTCAGAGCACCACGTCAGTGACAAGAGAAGACATGACATCCACTCAAACTGTCGACTTGAGCCAAACTGGGACATCAGTTGCAGAGAGCACTGCTTCAAGCACAGAAGGATCTGTGAGTGGGGAGCCCACAACAAGTTCCTCAATGATGCAGGAGACCTCGAGCAATATTACCCCTAGTGAGACGGATGAAACTTTGACAATTTCTGAAGGGAGCTCCCGAAGCCTCTCAGACGAGACTTACTCTGCCTCTACCACTGGTAGAAATATGGAGACAACAACTTCAGAGGAGAGCACTACTAGTGTTTTGGAAAAGAGCACGACAGGTGCTATGGATGAGAGCTCCGTGAGTATCTCTGATGGAACTTACACGACCCTAGAAACTAGTGCTGGTACAGAGAGCGACTCAGAGCAGACATCTAGTACTAGTCCCGACAGTGAGGAAAGTACCAAATCGACCAGCGATAAAACATCTTCCACTCGGTGGAGCCAGGAAGTGAGCTCCACCGAGCAGTCCGAAGGTAGCACGTCTCTCGAAACGGATTCTGGTCAAACTACGACGTCGTATCAGGAAAACACCTCGACAAATGATGGCTCAAAATCAACTTCAAGCGCTAGCAGTGGAGCGACAGTTTCTGATCAGCAGACCATTGCCAGAGAGACATCAACTACGGCCGACACTAGTATTGTCGAAAATAGCGATACTTCGAGCGAGGGAGCCGAGACAAGTCAGACCAGCATAGGACCGAGTCAGTCAAGTGACTCGGTACCACAGCCAACCCAGGAGACCACGAATGCTGGTGATACCACCCAGGCCACATCGGAGAGCCAGACCATGGAGTCAGAAACACAGACTGAGTCCACCGGAGGCGACGCAATACCCCAAGCCAGTGACTCGACGAGCATGTCGACTGAGGATTCGACAGACACTATGGAAACAAGCTCTGCCGAAAGCCAATCTGTTCAAGAAACATCCATGAGCGTGGACACGAGCACCAGCGATTATACAAGTTCTGGGACTCAAGAAGCTAGTGAAACAGACAGCAACACCGTGCAGACCGAGACCGAGACTGAGAATTCTACGACTTCTGCGGACACAATATCTATTGTAGGATCTCTCACCGAGTCTACGGCCACATCCGATGACAACGGCTCTCAGACCGAGCAAAGTGGACAGTCAAAAGAGACAACGGCCTCTGGCACTGAAGTTACAAACTCTGAACAATCTTCAATCGAGACTAGTATCTCCGAAGATAGCACCGCTCTAGGTGGAAGCACAGAAGAAATTTCAAATGCAACGGGAACTCTCCAATCGACGACGGATTCCATCCCGGAAGGTCATTCTACTACCCAAGAAGAGTCAATTGAAACTAGTACGACTGGATCCAGAACTTCCGAAAACACTACATCTACTGGTCAGAACATAGAGTCAACCGCAGAAAGCACATCGGCCAGTAACGCAGATACATCTCAAATGCAACCGACAGAGACCTCGCAAGATAACTCTTCAACTAGAACTACCGAGGACAGTACAAACATTCAAACTGAAGAGACGACAACGCAAGAAAGCACAGGGAAAAGTCCAGACGACACAAGCAGCTTTACGGAAACCGACAGTGTCAGCTCATCAGGAGAAAGTATTATGACGGAACCGACCTCAGATGAAACCCAGGGTGCGGGATTGAGCACAAGTCCTCCGAGCACTCAACAGGAAGGCGATTCATCTATGACAACGCGCAGTGAAGGAGGAGAAAGCACCACGGCCACCAAAATGCCTACCAGTGGCACGCAAGGCAGCGAAGAGCTCTCCACAGCCACCCCAAGTATCGAAACCAGTCCTGGCAGCGATACGTCTACGAGCAGCCAATACGAAAGCGTAGCATCTGTCACTCCCACTACCGGAATTAGTGATGATATGAAATCAACGACTGAAGAGCTGAGTGGAACCACAGACACCGAATTTGCCACCAGTGAGTCAACACAGGGAGTATCTTCCACTACAACTGGCGAGGAAAGTACGGAGGGCATTAGCGTAGCGACGCAAGAAAGCAGCACCACGAACACTGACATGACACAAACCGTGACGGAAAAATCGACAATGGAATTGGACACATCATCAGTCCAGACATTTTCTACCCAGACTACAACTGCATCTGAAGAAGGACCCGCCGAGAGTAGTAGCGAGACTGTAGAGTCTAGCGAGATCAGCACTGTAAAAAGCGAGACAACGACCGAGGGCATTGAGTCAACTGAGACGAACACCTCTCTTACTGAAAGTGAAGTTACAAACCAAGAGACCACGACATCAAGCGAGGCCACTGGAGCGGACAAGGAGAGCACTGCGAAAACTGATCTGACTGGAAGCATTGACTCAACCGGAACGATAAATCCCGTGACAGCGAGCGATGAAGCAAGTCAGGCCAGCACAGCCAGCACAGATTCGAATGAAGCCACTGGAACTGAATTGGAAAGCAAAACTTCAAGCGAGACGACAAGGACTGATACCGCAACTGGGTCCATGAATCCTGCAACAACAAGTGTAGAAGCGAGTCAGGAAAACACAATCTCAACCGAGGTTACTGAATCTGGAGTGGGAACTACGACTCTGAGTGAGACACCAGGGACTGTTGGCACTACCGGGTCAATAAATCCTATGACTGCAAGCGAAGGAACGAGTCAGGACAGCACAGTTTCAAATGATGCCACTGGGCTTACAGCGGAAAGCACCACTCTGAGTGGGTCCACAGGCGCTACCACTCCTCTTACTGAAAGTGAAGCAACAAGCCTAGAAACCGCCGTGTCGATCGAGAGCACATCTTCTGAAGATGAGATCACGCCCAATGGGAGCCTAGAAGAAACGACTCAAAACAGTACTGGGGCTACTGATTCTACTTACGGTAGTGCAACTACTAGTCAGACTGAATATTCAACCTCGAGGAGTCCCGTGTCGAGTGAGAATACCGAATCCGCCACTAATTCTGGCCAACCCGAGGGATCAAGTGTGATTGAGAGTGCAGAGTCTAGCTCGGAAGTCTCAGTAACATCATCGACTACCGAAACTGACACGGAGTCAGTTGGAGAAACGACCAACCCGACCCAGAGTGACCAAACAACCCAGGACACCGGGATATCGTCGGAAACTACCAGAGCCAGTGAGTCCATCGAAAAGACAGCGTCGAGTCAGGCCGAGGAGTCAAGCACGGGTAGCAATACCTCAACCGAGAGTCCAAATTCTAGTTCAGAAGACACATCAACCGGCTTGGCTACTGACACTGGCACTGAGTCTACAGGGCCTATAATGGCCACATCCAGTCCCACCCAGAGTGGCCTAACAACAGAAGACAGTATTACGGCTGTTGGATCTACTGAGACTACCGAGTCCACTGAGACTACCGAGTCCACTGAGAACACGACCTCGAATCAAACTGAGGAGTCAACTACGGGAAGCAATACCTCAACCAAGAGTCAAAACTCTGGGTCCGAATACTCATCAACGGGGTTCATTACTGAGACCGATACTGAGTCAACAGGGTCTGTAATGGCCACGCCCAGTTCCACCCAGAGCAGCTCAACAACAGAAGATGGTATTACGGCTGTTGGCTCTACCGAGGCTACCCAGTCCACTGAGTCTCCCGAGTCCACCGAGAACACGATCTCAAGTCAGACTGAGGAGTCGACTATGGGCAGTGATATATCGACTGAGAGTGTAAACTCTACTTCTGAAGACAAATCAACTGGTTTGGCGACTGGAACTGAGACTGAGACTGAGTCAACAGGGTCTGTAGTAGCCACATACAGTCCCACCCAGAGTAGCCCAACAACAGAAAATAGTATTACGGCTGTTGGCTCTACTGAGGCTACCCAGTCCATCGATTCCACTGAGGGGGCGACCTCAAGTCAGAGTGAGGGATTAAGCATGAGTACTGATACATCAACCGAGATTGCAAACTCTACTACCGAAGACACATCAACTGGTTTAGCTACTGAGACTAAGACTGAGACTGAGTCAACAGAGGATATATCTAGTCCCACTCAGAGCGGCTCGAAAACAGAGAACAGTATTACAGTTGCTGGGTCCAGCGAGCCCTCCAAGTATACCGAGTCCACTGAAAACACAAGCTGGAGTCAGACCGATGAGTCAACCACGGGCATCAATACATCTACCGAAAGTGTCAACTCCATTCCCAAAGACACATCAACGGGTTTGGCTACTGAGAATGAGACCGAGTCAACAGAGGACACATTTAGTCTCACTCAAAGTGGCCTAACAACAGAGGACAGTATTACAGGTGTTGGGACTACCGAAGAGATAACTTCGAGCCAAGTTGAGGAGTCAACTTTGAGTAACTCCTTGCCAACTGAGAGCTCTGGGACAGCTCATGAGACCAGCACCTCGGAGGAAAGCACCGAATCAGCACAGGAGGGCACAACTTCCAGTCTGCCCGAGTCAACTGCAGATAGCACCGTGTCAAGCGAAGTCACAGAGGGTACCGTGGAGAGTACAGCGCCAACCGAAAGCACTGAGGCAACCCAGACCGTCACTACTTCAAGCGAAGCTATGGAGTCCACCCAGGCTAGTGAATCCTCTCAGTCAAGCCAAGAAACCGCATCAATCAGTATCGCAACGGTTACCGACCAAGACAGTACATCAGGCAGTGAATCTGGAGATAGTACTGAATCAACAGAACAGAGTGTTGGGACAAGCAGCGTGGACCTGACTCAAGACAGTACGAGTTTTAGTGAGTCGACAGATTCAGCCCAAACTACAGCATCTGGTAGCGATGCTACAGAAACGAGCACGACTGGTGCTGAGACAACAAAAGACTCAAGCTCAAGCGG
Organism: Cylindrodendrum hubeiense; assembly: GCA_014621425.1. Classification (NCBI taxonomy): domain Eukaryota; kingdom Fungi; phylum Ascomycota; class Sordariomycetes; order Hypocreales; family Nectriaceae; genus Cylindrodendrum; species Cylindrodendrum hubeiense. The sequence goes on along the minus strand of JAANBB010000462.1, from coordinate 6,919 downwards.
TCAGCAAGCAACTGAAACCACTGAAGGCACCACGTCTACGCAGTTGACCGAAATGACCAGCGCCACCACTCAGAATGACACGACAGAGGGCGTTGATACATCATCCACCGGCCAGTCTGAAGGCAGTGGGCAATCAACTGATCAGTCTGCGACCGATGATTCTATGACTGATGAAACCAAGACGCCTCAAACGACTGCAGATGAAAGCACGACAGCTACAGACCAAAGCAGTACGCAACAGACAACTGGTACCCAGGAACCCACGTCGCAGGATACCGAGTCCACATCAAATGAAACATCAACTGCTCAACAGAGCACTAGCGAAAGTGATCGTATAGAGACATCCACATCTATAGTCACTAGTCAGGAAACGGGGACTACAGTCTCATCATTCGAAGAGACCGAAACTGAGACATCTGTTAGCACTGAAGACGCCTCGACTGGATACAGCTCGACAGAAACAGGAAATGAGACTCCATCTTCGAATCTGCCATCAACGGAACTAAGTTCAGATGGAACATCCTATGAGCCCTCATCTACAGAGGACTCTTCTGCTTCAGGTGACATCAGCATCGTTGGATCGTCGACCGAGGCTGAGGCTGAAAGCGGGACGTCAACCAGGACCGATGAAAATTCATCAGAGACTAGAAATGAGAGTTCTTCAACACCAAATAACACAAGTAGTGGTACTCCAATTTGGGTCACGAGTACCGGGACAAGTACCCAGTCGGAAAATACAGCAGCAACCGCAAGCGATGAGACAAGTGTTGAGTCGGACACTACAAGAGAAACCGCAGACATCGAGACAAGCACAGATATGGACACTACAACCGGAGTCCTGACAACAGACGAAACTTCAGGAGACACGTCAACCCCAACAGTAACTGAGAGTAACAACTCTTCACCAACCGATGAAAGCAGCAGCGGATCCTCGTCGACAGGCTCAGAGAGCGAAAGCGAGACGATGACCACGGATACCCAAAGTCCAACTGTCACAACGACTGAACAAGATGCCTCAGCCCAAGTGGAAGAAACAGAAACTGGAACAACAACCACGAATATTTCTAGCACGCAAGGGACTTCCCTGCAGTCTACAGACGAGCAACCCTCATCCGAAAGCTCAAACACCGAGCCGACAAGTCAGGAGACGGGAACAGAAGAATCGACAACGGAGAGCACAAGCGCAGAGAACACGATTTCTATTTCCTTGGCTACAGATGCGACTACTGAGATTGAGACAAGCGCTTCCTTCGATTCAGTTTCTGTGATTGGATCTTCCGATCCTGCCACCGAGACCAGCTCGTCTGATTCTGCGGGAACAACGATGGAAGCCTCTAGCACGGACGATCCTACGGTACAGCCAACAACTGAAGGATCCTCATCTAGTAGTTCAACTACACCTCTTGCCAGTCAGGATACCAGTGTAGAGACAGAGGAGCCGAGTACGAGCTCCGTGGAGACGACTGCTCAAGATCATAGCAGCCCGGGTTCAACCGCGCAGCAAACGAACAGTGAGGGCACAGGCACCGAACCCGCAAGTATCGAGGAGCCGACTACAACCACTCCAGAAACTGGAAGTCCAAGCACATCATCTGATCAGACCAACAACGTCACTTCATCAAATGAAACAGGGAATGACTCAACTACCAGCGCGGAAGCGACTCCAAGTGAATCTAATCCAACAACTACCAATGATGACATTCTATCTACAACCACATCTGAATCTGAGCCAGGCACCGAGGATTTGACCAGCTCTACTTCCGAGACCAGATCTAGCTCTGGCCTCGAGACACCCATGTCTGATTCTACTATCGAGTCAATTGCAAATACCAGCAGCCCTGAGTCCACCGAAGAAACGACTACGTCATCTCCTGTTGATACTACGTCGCAAACTGTCTTGGAGACTAGTTCGTATTCAGAATCCGATACCATTACTTCTATGTCTTCGGTCGATACCAGTCTGTTTGACTCTACTGCTGAGTCCAGCCCTTCTGCTTCGCTGACCGAGAGCGCTTCTGAATCCATTACTGAGACCAGTTCTGGCCACGAAATGAGCACATCTAATTCAATTGTCGACACCACCTCGTCTGATTCTGTAGCCAATACAAGCTCTGATGCTGTTTCGGAGACCAACCTGTCCGATTCGGCTTCTGAGACCATCGCTTCTGCTTCCCCGACTGTGGATACATCAGAATCCACTACAGAGAGTAACTCCAACCTTGACACAAGTTCATCCACTTCTCTTGTTGACACCACCCCATCTGATTCTACGACAAACACTAGTTCTGAAGATAGTACCGAGACAAGCCTTTCTGAGTCTGTCATCGAAACTAGTTCTCAGATCACTACGCTGGATACTGAAACCATATCGACGTTCCAGGATATAACCGATACTGCAGAATCCATACAGAAAACAACCACAGAGTCATCAAGTAACGTCATGAATTCTGAGACGAGCGCCTCTGAATATGTATCGAGCTCTTCAAGCCAAGAGGATTCAGTCAAGATTACAGAAACATCGCAGAGCACAACCACGGCGGATCAAACCTCACAGGACACCACTTCTTCTGAAGATGTGACTGAGAGCTCTCAACCCGAAGAGAGTTCTACTGCAGAGAGCATGCCACCTTCAACTTCTACTTGGCTGACAGTGTCAGAGACGGAGAGTACTTTTGTAACGAGGTCAAGGACCGCCACAGAGACAGAGTCGGCGTCTGAAACTGAGACCACCTTTTCAAAGACTGATTCAAAAGCCACAACTCCACAGTATTCATCAACTTCACAAGATGACCAAACTTCTGAAGAGACCACAAACCAGCAGTCTACTCAAGACACAATATTGGAGCAGACTAGTACACCTGACGAGAGCGCTACAACACTAAGCACATCAGTCTTGCAAAGCTCAGAAAAAACAGAAACATCAACTCCGAACACATCATCCACATCTGACTCTGCGTCCAACAGCTTCAGTTCTGATACTACGTCAGCCAGTATTGATTCGACATTGAGAACCAGCATAAGAAGCACATCTGTCTCTGATGTAACAGATACGGTGGAGATTACGTCCGAAGCTACGGAATCGTCTGAAATTACGATGGAGACCTCTCAGACTACGGAGACTCTAGATATGACATCGACTGAGGCTACTGAATCACTTGACACATCAAACACGACGGAGGATCAGGAATCTACGAATGGCACGTCTCAGACCGAGTCATCTTCGACCTTGAATACTCAGACGAGTCCTGAATCGACACCCACAGCTGATTCTACAGCCTCTGCGGACACCGGTTCCTCCGAATCCAATACTGAGACCAGTCTTTCTGATTCAGCCACTGAAACTAGCTCTTCTACATCTGCTTTTGAAACCAGCTCTAGTTCTGTCTATGAGACATCTAGTACTATTGTTGAAACTAGCTTTGCTGAAACTATTACGGAGATCAGTAGCTCGACTTCTGCTTCCGACACTAGCCTTATCCTTGATAATACCACGTCTCAATCAAGTTCGCAAATATCCGAAGACATATCGTCCTCGTCGATAGAAACTCAAAGCAGTCAATCTGACGAGACTTCAACAGCAGAAATAACCTCTACCTCAAGCTCCACTTGGCTGACAGTACCAACGAGTACCTTTATTACAATGCAAAGGACAACCACTTCGGAAGAATCGACGATCGAGGTTAAGACAACATCTTCATCGACCGAGTCAGATGACATGGAATCCACCCAAGATACTGTCACTTCAAGCACCTCAACGCTCACGATTCCCGACACAAGTTTTATAACCAGGACCTCGGGGAGTTCAACCTCAGATTTCATGTCTACGTCGGAGGTGCAAGATAATTCGATTTCTGAGACCGACTCGTTCTCTACGTCCCAGACCGAATCGTTCTCTACATCCCAGAGCGCGTCGACAATTGAAAGCACACTGGCGATGGAGAGTTCCTCCTCTACGGAAAGTGTCTTTGTTTCGTCAGACTCCTCTACTTCAACTCTCAACACTCCCTCGCCAAGCAGCGATTCATCCACTAGTGAAACTTCAACATCCATATTAGAGGCCCCTACGAGCTTCTCTACGAGTACCGTAACGAGCACTAGCAGTGACAGCACAATTCAGAGCAGTGTAAGCATCGAAGGCCAGACAACAAGCACTACCAGCAGCGAAGGTACCGAGATCAGTACATCAAGCGACACCGGTTCAAGCGAGAGTAGTAGCACATCTCAGTCATTACTTGAGACGACTAGCAGCAGCAGCAGCAATGTTCAAATCGACAATAGTAGTGATTCTGAGACTACCAGTAGCACGAGCGAGGAATCCAACAGCAGCCAGTCCTCAAATCAAGCCACCAGTAGCAGCATGTCTCAAACCAGCAACAGTAACGCAATCCCATCTACTAGCAGCACCACAGACCAGTCTACAAGTAGCGACAGCACCACGAGTGAGCTTGCAAGCGACAGCACGAGTAGCATCAGCACAACTGCAGCTACCACGACGAGTAGCGCAACGGTTGAGCCAACTAGCAGTAGCGCGGTTACGTCTACTACAATATCTTCCTCTAGTAGCCCCACGACCACTTCCGAGACAAGCAGTGAGACAATTACGCCTACTACTAGCAGTACTGCAGCCGAACCGACTAGTAGTACGACTGGTACCAGCACAACTTCCTCTTCTGCAAACAGCAGCATGACAAGTGAGGAAATTACGAACAGCACGACTACTACAAGTGAGGATACCATTAGCAGCACGACTAGTACCAGCACAGCTTCCTCTTCTTCAAGCAGAACCACTACAAGTGAGGATATGACAAGGAGCGAGACTAACAGCACAACCTCTTCTCCCGGAAGCAGTACTACTACAAGTGAAGATACTACTAGCAGCACGACTAGTACCAGCACAGTGTCCTCTTCTTCGAGCAGCATCACTACAAGTGAGTATATTACAAGCAGTGCGACAAGCAGCGCGACTAGCAGCACAACCTCTTTTCTTGCAAGCAGCACCACTACAAGTGATGATACTACAAGTAGCGTGACTAGCAGCGAGACAACCACGTCTACCGCAAGTAGTAGTATCGCAACCAGCACTAGCACAATTTCCTCATCTACAAATGAGGCTACTACTAGCAGCACTACTAGCAGCACTACTAGCAGCACTACTAGCAGCACTACTAGCAGTACAACTACCTCTGTTACAAGCAGTAGCATAGCTACGTCCTCTACGAGTACAAGCACGGATCAGTCCACAAGTACGAGTAGTAGCGCCACTATCTCTCCAGAGAGTATTACAAGCAGCACTATGACGAGTAGCAGCACAACTGCGTCGTCCACAAGTAGCACCCTAGATGAGCCTATAGCTACAAGCAGTAGCACTACGAGCAGCATTGAAACAAGCAGTGGCATAACTACTTCTTCTACGAGTAGTACTGCAGATGGGGTTACGACCACAAGTAGCACTACGAGCAGCAGTACGAGTAGCAGCAGCAGCACTACCACTGAGCTTAGCAGTACTAGCAGCACTACGACAAGTAGCAGCACTACGACAAGTAGCAGTACAACTGAGCCTAGTAGTAGTACTACTAGTACCACGGCATCTGCAACAAGTACCACCAGTAGCAGCTCAACTACATCGACGACGAGCAGCACAACTAGTAGCACTAGTAGCACTAGTAGCACAACTACATCCACAACAAGCAGTACTGATAGCAGCATAACAACATCTACTACGTCTACTTCAAGCAGTAGCACGACAGAATCGACCACCAGTAGCAGTGCTACTCCTTCACTTACCTTGCCTACCTCATCATCGTCCTCAACCAGCACCACTAGTACCAGCCCAATTAGCACAACTAGCAGTAGCACCACTGGCTCGACTAGCAGCAGCTCAACAACGTCTACGACACCTACTGAATCTACAACGAGCATTACGACTAGTAGCACGAGTAGTATCACGACTAGCAAAACTGTATCTACATCAAGTAGCAGTGATAGCAGCACAGCAACATCTACTACATCAACGACGACGAGTAGCACAAGCACTACGAGTAGCACCACTAGTAGCAGTGATAGCAGCACGACTAGCAGCAGTTCGACAACTTCTACTACAAGCAGCACGACAACATCTACTACAACAACAACGAGCAGCACGAGTACCAGCACCACGTCTAGCACGAGTACCAGCACTACGTCTAGCACAAGTAGTACAAGCAGCACAACTAGCAGCAGTTCGACAACATCTACTACGAGTACTAGCACTACGAGCAGTACGACTAGCAGCAGTGATATCAGCACAACTAGTAGCAGTACGACAACGTCTACTACGAGTAGTAGCACGACAACATCTACTACATCAACAACGAGTAGCACGAGTACCAGCACCACGTCTAGCACAAGTAGTACAAGCAGCACAACTAGCAGCAGTTCGACAACATCTACTACGAGTACCAGCACTACGAGCAGCACAAGCACTACGAGCAGCATACCTAGCAGCACAACTGTGTCTACAACAAGCAGCAGTGATAGCAGCACAACAACATCTACTACATCAACGTCAAGCAGCAGTATCACCAGCTCGACAACATCCACTACGAGTAGCAGCACGAGTAGTAGCACAATTTCATCAACAACTTCGTCGAGCACATCTACTTCATCAACTAGCACCACTACTAGCAGTACAACTACATCAACATCGAGTAGCACAACAAGTAGCACGACCAGCACCAGTACAACATCCACAACAAGCAGTAGCACTAGTAGCACAACTACGTCAACGGCATCGCCCACTAGCAGTACAACCAGCACTACTACCAGCAGTACAACAAGCACAGCTACCAGCACAAGTACGAGTTCAAGCACCACGAGTCCTAGTACAACTTCGCCTACGACAAGCAGTAGCACTAGCAGTGCGACAACCACGACAACCACG
>JAANBB010000461.1:0-30648 GCA_014621425.1 Cylindrodendrum hubeiense | reverse complement strand
CTCGGCGTCGACCTCCGGGTGGTCGGGCTGCCAGCGGAGCCAGCGCCGGAACGGGCCGTGGTCGCCGTAGACGGTGACGATGGACGGGTGCGGCGCCGACAGGAAGGGCCCCTCGACGAAGACGAGGCGGAAGACGGCCCGCAGCTTGAAGATGATGGCGCGGCACTGCAGCTCGAAGATCTGCGCGTTGACGCCGCCGCCGTGCAGGCAGAGGATGCGCGGGAGGTGCAGCGGGCTGTCGCCGTTTGTTTGCGTCATGGCGAGGGTTGGCGGATGATGTCACGATGTGTGGATGCCGTTGCGGAGGCCAGATGTGAAAGAGAGGCAAAGGGCCGCAAAAGCATGTCTCGGCTCGCTGGCTGACATGATCTATTTCGGGTTCCGAGCTGAGCCAGGAGGCTTTAGCATGAGGCTTGAGGTATAGGGCTTTAGGCGTAGCATGAAGCATAAGGCTTCAGACCTCTCAGCCCCCCCCGAAAACCGGGACCACCGCCCTGACCGTTCCCTGGACATTGGCATCTCCACGACCCGACGATGCTATCCACGGCTGCGAGTCTCTAAGCCCTCCCTCGGTCTCGCCAAAGCTCTCCATTGGGTCGCTCGTTTCACGTCGTGGCTGTGCACAGCCGGACCAGCTCCAGCCACGCGCGTCGCAATCGGTCCCCCGCCCGCCACACGCCATGACATCAACCGCCAAGCCGCAGCGCATCCGCGATGGGGTGAATCCTGCTTGCTGCATGAAATCAGTCCAGAGACATAAAGACCTCATCTGCTGGCGCTGGAAGTAAAATATATCCTTCAATCTTCACGAGCTGTCATTTTACGCTTTTACGCATTACCCCTCTGCCGCATCTCCGGCTACTTCAGCTATCCTCCACCAACCCCGCCATCACGTCACCACCACCCGATACCCCTTCCAACTCTCAAATGTCCAGCTCTGAAAAGATTGTGTACAACCCGCACGAGGGCGAGCAGCAGCAGGGCGGCCTGCTTCCGCTTGCTCCCGTGCAGGGCGAGTTTCCTCCTCCCCCGACGCAGCAGCAGCAGCAACAGCCGGCGTCTGGAGAGCAGCCATACTTCCCTCCTCCTCCTCCGGGCCCGCCCCCGCAGCAGCATGAGCAACACCAAGAACACCATGACTCTGCTCCCCCGCCCGCGTATCAACAAGGAGACTTTACGGCTCCCCCTTCCGAGAAACAGCAGGTTCCTCCCCCAGTAACTCAGCCTCAGCAGGGAGAGTTTGCTTCATCTGGGTCTGAGAAACACTTCCCTCCTCCTCCTCCCGGACCTCCTCCTGCACAGGCTCACCCCAACCCTCTCAACGTCCACCCCGTCCATCCGGCACAGGGAACCGAGCAGACCTACCCCATCCATCCCGCGCCGCCGGCCGACAACTACAGCATCCCGCAGTACAACCCCGCGGCCCCCGTGTTTGCTCCTCCTCCAGCCAACGAGCCGTCCGATTCGGCGCCACCGTTGACGCCCGTGCTGGAGTCGGAGGCTGAGTCTATTCCAGCTCCCGCACCTGCTGTTTCGGCTACGACATCGACCGAGGAACATCATCACAAGAAACATGGCTGGAGTGAGCGTTTCAGCAACCTCGGCATGAAGGCAGCGGCTCCCATCAACAGCCTAGCCCATATGCTCGGTAGCCAGAGTTTCCTTCCCGAAACTCTAGACAAGGAGTGCGACAAGGCCGCATCTATTCTGAGGACATTCTGCAGTAAGTAAACCACCAATCACACCATCCCGTTTGACCGTTTGACGGAAGCTCATATGAAACAGAGAAGGGAGTGTATGCCGATCCCAGCTCAAGCGGGCCTCCCACCTCGACCGACCCCAAGGCCACTGAGACGAACGATGACATAATTGACCCCACCAAGAACAAGCCCAAGAACCGGGTTATTGTTACTATCCCGCCCAAGGTCATCTCCAAGGCCGTTGGTCTGGCTATCTTTACTACGCTGCGCGCAGGCTTTAACGTGTCTGGCGCTACGGGCTCAGGTATCTTGATTGCACGTCTTCCCGATGGTTCGTGGGGTCCTCCCTCCGGTATTCAGGTCCACTCGGTAGGAGGTGGCTTCTCGATCGGCCTGGACATTTACGACTGCGTGTGTGTCATCAACAGCCGGGAAGCGCTTGCTGCCTTCACAAACACCCGTGTTAGCCTCGGTACTGACCTGGCCGTGGTTGCTGGACCGTACGGAGCTGGAGGAGCCGTCGAGTTTGGCAAAGCGGTTGAGAACCGCGAGGGAAGAAAGGGCAAGGACAAGGACAGCAAGGAGGGCAAGACAGCCGAGGCATCGGACAACCAGCTTAAGCCTGAGACCGACCCCAAGAGCAAGCGTCGCAGCCTCAGCGCCAGCGGCTTCAAGCCCGTGTTCTCGTATGTCAAGTCCCGGGGCTTTTACGCCGGTATCCAGATCGACGGCACGGTGGTGGTTGAGCGCAAGGAGGCCAACGCCGCCTTCTACGGTGGACCGGTGCTGGTTGGTCAGATCATCAAGGGCGAGGTGCCCTCACAAGGACCGTCGGGGATGTGGCCTGCTGGAGCAAGGGTCCTTTTGGACACGCTCAAGGGAGCCGAAGCTGGGTTGTTGCGAGACAGCAAGGATGGAAAAGACCACACGGCCCCGGCGACAGCAACGGCAGCCGGAGGCCCGAGCACAGGCCCGCCGGCGAGCGGGACGGAGCAGCTGCCCGCGTATGTTGACGATGGTGTGCAGCGACCGGGAGTCGGGGATGTCAAGTACCGATGAGGATTGGTCAGTGGACAACTGAGCTAGCGGAGCGGAAGGATTGATCGGGAGAGATCGACTGAGGATCAAGTGAGGATCGATTAGGGCAGACTGCGATAGATACCAACCGATGTGCGAATTTGAGTAATTCATAACGTGTGCTGTTTCAAGACCAGGTTGCAGACCACACCCACTGTGTCAGGTAGAGCGACACGCGATTTGGCGACGATGATGCCGTGGAGCTGACGCGGACTCTGCCAACAACCCGTTACAGATGTCGCGGCAGAACCCAGGGGGTGGAGCCGATAAGGGGCGGGCTCCAGTGCGCGCGTTGCGCAGCCATCGGAAATCGTCAACACAAGGCTGACTGACGGTGGTCGACAATATAACCTCGATGAGGAAATTGTGAGGAAATGAAGCTGACAATGTAAATCTCTTTATGGTGCATGGCGTTCTTGGCCGGCGCCCAGAAATGCAAGCTGAAGATTAGGCTGCGCCGCCAACCGCAACTGGGTGCTATCTAGCGAGCATTCAGCACCGCTTCGCAGCGCCTTATTCGCCTCAGACCTTCAGGTGGTCAGCCTAGCTACAGTCTACAGGGCCTTACGGGGCTTACTGAAATAGAACAAGTCAAAAGTAATATGACGCACACTGTATTTTACTACGGAGTATACCGCTGAAGAATCCTTTTAGCAGTGAGCACTGAAGCTGAGCGCCTTCTCTGCCCAAGACCTTAAGGAGGTCAGTTAAGCTATAGGGGCTACCTGCTAAGATGCTGGCCTTCGGACCCCAGCGGTGATGGAGAAGCCAAAAAAAATCCCGAACAAGGCATCAGTTGCAAACAATCTGTTGACTGTAAACTATTAGTTCAGACGCATGTAATATTGGTCTTGGCAATGAATGCTGCTTCTCTGAACCCGTAGACTAGGTTCCAATAGTGTGCCCATGCCGCATGTGCACTACGGGCTTAGCTGTAAGCCTCTCCACTGTGACCCCGGCGCAGCACCGGAAATAGCAATTGGAACTGCCAATACTCGTATTGCAGAGCCTGCGTAAGTCGTGACATCATCCCGAAGATTGGGTGCGAGCCTGGGGATTGAATCCGAGGAACATTGACAGTAGACTTGAGGTCCTTGAGATGCTATCGGCTTCTCGTTGGAAGTATCAACTGCGGCTGCAAGACATGTGCTTACTACAGATGCAGAGTCGTATCGGCGGTAGTGGCCCACCCACCCGATGTGTAGCTCCGGAGAAGAAGTGGCCCGCTGCAGACCTAGATGACGCCCGTCAGCAGCATCTCACCTGGCAGGTAGCGCAATGTCAAAAGACGTTTGCCCGTGGCCGCCGGAGGTAGCGCTATGCCGCCCCCCCACGACCCCTGTGTTAGCCCTGAAGCCTCACCGCACTACGCACCGTTCCGTCGTAGCCACGGCGCCGTAAACGCGCGGGTCGCCGCCACAGGCACCGGAGCCGCCGCCCCGCACGAACCATGGCACCTGCGTCAAGCTTCGCAACGAAGCCGTCTTTTTGGCTTCTTCCGAGGGGCGTTACAGGCTGTACCGGTGCGTGCAGCGACAGGCTGAGTGTGTAGCGCCCCCCCGTCGCTTTGTCCAGCGCGAGCCGCGAAACAAAACGTGCAACACGCGGTGCTGCTCGCGAAACCGGCAGCGTGTGCCGGAAATAGATTGCGGTGCGGTGCGTTGCGTTGCGTTGCGCTGTGCGCACCTGGAGCCAGTGGGAGAAAGGCCGCCAATCGGGATATTCCTGCGTCCAGGTTGGCGCGGCGTTGGTGCTGAGAACCGGCACTGCAGGTACCGCTACGCTACGGCGTCGGGGGCTGTTCTGGAAGCACTCCCCGCTGGAGCGCTGTATTCCCAGGGAGGTGCGCACTGTTATCGCGGGTGTCGTACGGGCGCTGCGGCGGACGAGGTACCTGGACGTGCAAGTGTTCCCACAGGCGCAGGGCTGCTTGGCTGCCGCCCCCATGGTGATCCTTGGATCCTTGGGTCCTACCCTCGAATCCCTCCTTGGACCCTCTTGCATGCCCCCGTTTCAGCCGTGGCGTTCCCTACATACGTCGCAGGGGACGAGTTGGTGACAGCTTGTCCCAAACAGCGGAGAAAGCGGCTTCTCGGCCTCCCAGGACGCCGCGATAGCCTGCCCGCCACATTGCACACGAGTCCCAACGGCGTTGGTGCCGTGCCGCCGTCACAATTGGGCCGTCCGCCTCCGCAGGGCTCCAGGGGCGTCGTGTATCTCCACGCGTCGCTGCACTCGTCCCACTGGGTCTGTCGACTCGCCTGTGCAGCTGTGGCCAATCCTGTCGGCCCAGCATGTCGGCGACATCTTGTCCATGATTTCGTCCTTCTAGATTTGCCCGGGGGTTTGACTAAGCGCACGTTACGCAGGCTCCACGGGGGAGCTGTGTGCTCCCTCGGAGAGCATCACTACGGAGTACCTGGAGCTGTGTCATATGTGTGATCAACTTGTCTAACTTGAAGAATGAATGTATAATTACATAAAATAGCTGTCATAATAGGAGTTGCTATTGGAAATAAGTATGCTATTTGGATATAACGTGTTAAAGTTTTATATTATTTTATCAATTTCTCAATGAGATATCATTATTTGAAAGATCTGTATTTTTATTTCAGAGGTTTCAAGATAGAAAAGTCGGGTGCATGCGATGCAGTTATAGGCCATGCTGGCGCCTTTCCAAGGGAGATCCCTTCTCGAGGCCACCTCTGCAAGGGAGATGGCGCCTCCTCGAGGGAGATGTCGCCTCTGCCGCCATGGTGATGCCCCTCTGCCACGGTGATGCCCCTCTCTCCAAGGGCGACGGGCGGCCTAACTGGCGGGCTTACCTAGTCAAGCCCCCGGGTGCATAGCTTGCTTGCTACGTGCACTCCGCGGCGCACCCCCGGCCGATGCGCTCACCGGGTACCCGTCGGTCGGTCCCAGAGATGTTGGAGGATTCGTCGAATGCGCCTTGACGCTGTCTCGTCTGTTCCTTGACGCCAACCTGGACGCCAACCTGGACGGAACCCTGGCGGAACCCTGACCCAGCCGGGATGCTCTCCTTGTGCGCGCTACCTACCTAAGGTGTCCAGCCGGTCTCCGGAGTCGCCAAGTCGATATACTCTCCTCCCTCGCCTTCGCATTCTGTCTCGTGTTTCCTCTCCCATCAACACCAATCCACACCCTCACCTTTGTTTCCTTTGTTTCAAAGCGCTCCTCGTTAGCCACGGTGTGGAAGCTGGTCTCCTCTTTCGATTCACCGCCGCGTTTCAATTACTTGCGTCAACCACCCTCAGCGTCTTGGCATTTCAGACCCTCCCTCGACATTCCCCCTCGATATCCCCCATCAAAAAAGTCTCCAACCTCCCTGTCTGCTGGCAGACCGACCAGGCTCTGATACTCAACCACCCGACCATCCGAGCCGCCACTATGGGTGCCAGATTGCAGGTCCCCATCCGGGTCAACATGCGGAACCCTCTGAACAGGGCCATACTGACCGCCGTCACACTGCTCTTCTTCTGGGCGCTGATGCTCCGCCCCGAAACCACAGAATATCGAGATCGCCTCATGAAGGGCCCCACGAAGCCGCCTCCGCCCGAGGAAATCTACAACGATGATCCCCTCTCCAATAGCCCATACATGGACACCGATTACGTCCCCAGCACCACCCACGAGATGGACTGCAGCGTCAACACTACCCACCTGTCCGACCTCCGCAAGCGCCACGGCCTCTCGTACCGCGTCCAATACCTCAAGCGTTATGTGCGCTTCTCCCGGACCGAAGGCCTGGAGCGCAAGCGCCTCACCAAGCTGTCCCAGTCCATGCTGCCCAACAAGTTCAAGACGGTCCAGATTGGCCGCGAATACGAAAAGGAACAGTGCGGCGAGCCGCTCAATCTGCCCGTCCCCAAGTCCGGCTTCCCTGCCACCGTCAACGCTACCGACTTCCTGTTTGGCGTGTCTACCACCTACGAGCGCTTCATGAACCCCGACACTACTCCTATCGGGGAATGGATATACTGGATGACGGATAGCCACGGCCACACCAACGGCGCACACCTGGTGTTAATGCTGCTCGACGCTACCGATCACGAGCTCCAGGAGGTGGCCAACATGCTGGGTGACGTCGGCATCAATGTCGACGTCTTCCACTCCGACTCGTCCATGGAGATGGCTGTCCGATACCTGACGCTTGTCCCCACGCTCTACTCCCACCGCGAAGCTGCCAACAAGAAGTGGTTCGTCACTTGCGATGACGACACCTACTTCCCTAGCATGCACGGCCTCGTCGATACTCTCAAGACGTACGACTCCGAACTACCAATGTACATCGGCACCCTGTCCGAAGACGCCGGTGCTGTCGACCGCCACGGATCGCAGGCTTTCGGCGGAGCTGGCGTCTTCCTCAGCCGCAACATGGTCGCCCTGATTAGCGAGTCGTACGATGACTGCAAGAGCGAGCAAAGCATCCGCGAGGCCAATTCGGGCTGGGGAGCCCAGGGCGATATCCTGTTGCGCAACTGCATCTACAAGAACAGCGAGACTCGCCTGACTAACCTCTGGGATTTGTGGCAGCTCGATTTTCTCGGCCACCCTAGCGGCTTCTACGAATGGGGCATCAAGCCGCTGTCGCTGCACCACTACCGCGGCCGCGGCTGGCACTTGTCCCGACCCGTCCAGATGTCCAAGATTGCGCATACCTGTGGCGAGGACTGCACCATGTTGCGCTTCCAGACCGACGACAACTTCATCGTCTCCGGGTACTCGGTCGCCCACTATCCCGAGGGTATCAACTTCGACACCCGCCAAGTCGAGGCCACGCTCTGGGCGCCGGCCCCGAACAACGGATGGAACCTCGATTACATGCTGGGTCCGCAGCGGCCGTCACTTCTCCGCACCGGTCGAAAGATCGGCTGGGAGCTCCAGGAGTCCGAGGTCAACGCCGACGGCTCAGTCTTGCAGACGTACGTCCGACACAAGACCGATTGGCGGTGGGTGGGCAAGGACGAGCAGCCCATGAGCAACATCGATGGTATCATCGAGTTGGTCTGGATCCCCGAGTGAGGGATCTCTTTTGTAGGATTTGAATCATTAAACGGTGCAAGGCGTTAAGCGACAGGGTTTTGATGGCATTTCATCGTCGGCGTTATTTAGAATGGAACACCGTTTCCACATGGGCCAGGGGCATTGAACAAATACACTCGCTTGGATATATCCAAAATTGATAGAGTAATGTACATTACACACTCAGCGTTGAATTAGAGTTGGTTAGGAGTGCAACGATGAAGCCGTGAACTGTAACTCGGGTGAAGCAATGTCTCGTACGCCACGCATTCAGCTTAGTCATCAGCCGCCACACTTGCCCCGCCAACGTGGCGCCCCCACATGAAGTCATCGCTGCCAACTTCAACCAGCCCACCACAAGCTCTCGAAGCTCTTCCAGCTCGAAAGCTTACGAGCTGTCGCAACGCAGCCATGGCGACGTGAGTATCCTGCTACGCGAGGGTGCCATCAAAGCTGACTGAACCAAGCTCCAGCAACATCCTTGCGCTGCCCTTCCGCAAGTCCACGCAGATCTCTCTCTCCTCGACGATCCGGCAATACATCAACACCAAATATGACCAACATCCGGACATGTTCAAGCAGGACCTCGAGGTCATCGACTCCCTGCGCCGCGATGCCGTCAACGTGCGAGAGCCGCACCCGAGCGGGATCAAGAAACTGCAGACGTATGCGGCCCAGCTCGTCTGGGTCGGCGGCAAGTTTCCCATCGATGTGAGTTTGCTGCAGCACGACACGACGCGGCAACCCGCTGACAAGCCCAGATTGGAGCCGACTTCTCGTGGTACCCCGCGCTAGGATACAATACCGAACGGCCGATGGTGCGCAACAACCTCAAGTACGAGCTCATGAATATCCTCTACAACCTCGCCGCCCTCTACTCCCAGCTGGCCCTCAACACGCCGCGCGGCAACACCGATGGACTCAAGGCCGCTGCCAACTACTTCTCCATGGCCGCCGGCGTCCTGTCGCACATGAAGACAGCCGTCCTCCCCGAACTGCGCATGTCCGACCCGCCCGACGACATGGACAATGACACCCTCGAATCCCTGATCCAGCTGCTTCTCGCCCAGAGTCAGGAGTGTTTCTGGCAAAAGGCCGTCATGGATGGATACAAAGACGCGTCTATTGCAAAGCTGGCTGCCCGAGTCTCCGATCTCTACAACCTCGCTGGCGAGGCTGCAATGAAGAGCGATACCATCAGCAGCGCCTGGATCCACCACATGAGCGCCAAGCACCACCATTTCGCAGCTGCCGCGCAGTACCGGGCCGCCTGTGACTGTCTGGAGAAGCGAAGATATGGTGAAGAGGTTGCACGACTCAAAGATGCCGTGGCTTGCGTGTCCGAGGGCATTAAGGAGTCCCGGAAAGGAGCTGTGAGCAAGATTGTGGCAGATGGCCTCGATGGGCTCAAACGCAAGGTCGAAGACGATCTCAAGAGGGCTGAAAAGGACAATGATATGATCTACCTGAGTAAGTCAATCACTGAGCTTTCACACTGAATGGTGCTAACAACACAGACGCCGTCCCGCCCAAGTCGGAGCTCAAGATCCTCGATCGAGCCAACTTGGCCGTTGCAAGAACCCCGCCCCAGGTCGCCAATCCCTACGAATACTTTGGCGACCGCGCCGAGTTTGGCCCAGCCATCTTCTCAAGACTGGTGCCATTCTCAGTGCATGTCGCAACTTCCATCTACGAGGAGCGAAGAGACCGCATGGTCAATCAGAACATTATTCAAGAGCTTGAGAATCTCACAGAAAAGATTCACGACCTGTTGACATCCCTCGGTCTTCCCGGATCGTTGCAAGCCCTGGAGAAGCCCCTTGGTCTCCCCCCAAGCCTGGTGCAACACGCTGAAGAGATTCGACAAGCGGATGCCATCGGCCGAGTGCAAAAGAGCTTTGCGGATATTGATAAACTACGATCGGCAGACATGGCTGTCTTTGAAGAAGGCAAGGCGACCCTTGCGTCGGAAGAGGAAGAGGACCAGCGAATGCGGATGCGATTCGGCACAGAACGATGGGCTCGACCAGAGAGTCGACTCGAGCCTGATGGTTCCAAGCTGTGGACACACGCTTCTGAAATCGAAGGATACTTTGCGAGCAGCATCAGCAGCGATTCTGTCGTCAGGGAAAAGTTCGGTGCTATCCAGGATTTGCTGGACATCCTGTCAGGTACCGACCGAGGTCTCATGGACTACGTACCATCCAGTCGACGGGTGGACATGCCGGAATCACTGAAGCCTGTCATTGGCAGGTTGCGAGGCGCCTACAATGATGTACTCCGCCTAGAGAGCCGTCGCCGGAAGAAGGTAGAGAACCTTCGGGAGAGTGCCCGCCGTGACGACATCAAACCCGATATCCTAAAAGAGGCTGCCCGGCTCGAGCGAACGTATCCGACGACGGTGTTGGTGCCTGCGCATTTCGAAGACTTTTTCGAGAAGCGCCTCGACGAACTGTACGAGCCCGAGCTCGATGCCATCGACAAGGAGGCTCAGGACCAGGAGCGCATCCTGGCCGATGTCCAGCGCATCAACCGGGAGTTCGAATCACAGAAGCGCCAGATGGGCGACCGTGGCAACCGGGAGCGCGAGTTGGCCCTGCAAAGGCTTGACAATGCCTACTTTAAGTACAAGGAGATTGTCAACAACCTCGAGGTCGGCCGCAAGTTTTACAACGACTTGAACAAAATCGTTGGCCAGGGATTCCGAGATGTGGTACGAGGCTGGGTTGCACAGCGTCGCATGGAAGCGAGAGCCCTGGAAGAGTGAGTTTCTTTCTGTCTGTTTCATGAACGCAACTAACTGACTGTATAGGGAAATCAGCATGCCGCCATTGGCGAGCCTCAGTATTTCTCACAAACCCACCCAAGCGCAAAGCCCGGCGCCCCGTGAACCGGCGTACGCAAACAGCCCTATTCCCCAACAGCAACAGGCCGTGCAGAGCCCTGCCGAGGCCAGCATCCAGTCGTGGGCAGGCGAGACGATGCAGCAGCCTCGACC
Source organism: Cylindrodendrum hubeiense (assembly GCA_014621425.1). Lineage (NCBI taxonomy): Eukaryota > Fungi > Ascomycota > Sordariomycetes > Hypocreales > Nectriaceae > Cylindrodendrum > Cylindrodendrum hubeiense. The sequence continues at coordinate 19,830 of JAANBB010000461.1, read as the reverse complement.
GGTGCAGCCGCAGCAGAACCCGGTGGGAGGCATGTGGAACCAAGGCATGGGCATCAAGTTCGGGGCTCCGCCCGGGCCGGCTCCGGGGGTCAGGGACGGCCGGCGCCAGGGACGTGGAATCCGAACTCGGGGATTAAGTTTGGGTGAGAATGGATGTAATTTATGCGAGAAATTGTAAAGTACACAGCAGTTTATATAGTCCAATGTTCCAAATGATACCAAATTTTGTGTTTGTGTTCTAAATCGTGACTGCTATAGTAACTGCGCGGACTATGCACACCTTCCGTACGCGCTTTCTAAGCTAGCTGAGTTCTGCTTCGCATTCATCGTCAATAGGTTTCCAACCAAGATCTCTATCATCAAACTGAAGCACGGATGAATGAATTGTGACATTCGGCCTAATGCTGGTGATATACGATAAGAGGTTGGCGAAGGATTTTCACACTTCTCGTTTTGATCCTTATCTGTAGCCAGCGATGACCAATCAAGTCGGGATTCGTTTCACATCGTATGGCAAAGTGGTAAAGAAATGCCAGCTCAGGAGCAATAAATGCATTCTTCGTCCCAGGAAGCATCTTCGATGCCATCTCGTCGTCGGCCGTAGTATGCACTCGGAAGACAACCAGACCATGGGTTGCCTCAGCTCTATCCCAATCCCCACTTTCATCTTCCCGTCGGAGGTGTATAAATAGCCTCCCAACTTAACCTTCCTTACTGCCGTCTCTCGGCCCGCTGTCGGTAATATTCTTCCCGGCTTATTCTTGCTATCGATGGTGGTATGGTATGGCTGTAGTTCGTGTTGACGATGTCATCCTATTGAGCGATGGAGACCAATCCCTCTGGAATAAAGGTCGCGAAGGTCTTTGTCTTGGGTAGGAACTGGGTCTCCCGGTCGATGATTCTAGGGAGATCTATTGGGTCGGTCTTGACCGTTACTTCTCAGCCCCCAGGCCTATTTTGACGTCTCCGTACCGTAGGCATCACGGTCGGCGAGGATCGATTGGTCGGTCATAGTCATCGTGACTCCTCCTTCAATGACGAGAGTCGCGGCTCCCGTTGGCTTGCGGCCTCGGATTCGTATGACCCCAGGAGATCCCTTGGAGGATTGCGAAAGGACATCCCGAGAGGCGATTGATGAAGGGGCGTCATCCATGGAGAGGTCGTTGTGGGCGGCCCCACATCTCCGGCCCTATCTGCCCAAAGCGGCAATCCCTGTCGCTTCACCACCACTCTGATTCCTTTTTGAAAAGGAATCGCTCTGCTGGTCTGTCGACCTTGCGTATGGTCGCCATGATATACGGCGGAGCACCGTTCGTAGGTCGGAGCTTTAATCAATCCTGAAGAAACCTCGTATATTCAAATACGTAAAAGGGTGGATCATCGTTTTGAATCTATGCAGGTAAGTATCTGCTCGTTGATACGCAACGACCCAGCCACCGATGGCTCTTCCATGAAGCGGTTATAATAATATGAGATTAGGACCGAAGGTATTTCGAATATAATATAGTGTTGCAGGGAGGGGGCCCTCAGGTGCCAAGACACAGCCTGTCCCAGTTGCCGACGCATTGTCTCAAACCCGCAAACCATTCTAGCTTCCTATTATATAAAAAGAAAGATGTCGCTCTCAGCTGCGAGTGTTGTCATGTCCGAAATTCCGGGCTGGAGTGCTCGCGTCAAAGGAGTTAACATACCCACACCGTCACTAAACATGGCCAGACTGCCTGGAGATTTGAAACTCGTGTATCGCGCGGTAACATGAGGCTGGTTCGGCGTCGCGCTCCACTTCGCGCCAGTTAGGATTCTAGGAGGATACTAGATATTGTCGTGAAGTGCATTAAGCTTCGCCTCTTCGCCACGGGTCTGCAGTGAGAAATCTCCCATTTGACGTGGTGGGACTGTCCGATGCGCCTGGTGGCTGACTGGGCAGAAGTCTCGGGATCGACATTAGCCACAAGAGCTGGATCAATGGAGATATCTGAAACAGTCTAGGATGTCCGTCCCAGTACCTCCTTGGGCTAATGAGGGCTGCAATGCATTCAAGCGCACACGATTCCTGCATCTTGGTAATGAGGCCGTCCATGTCTTCAGCGTGTTTGATCTTGTACTCCTGTACAATGGTCGATTTTTACTGCTCTTAGATATATGATATGCCCTCGGCAATCTAGGTCTTCGACCCATCGGGAAGGGTGACCTACAAGCGCATGGTCCGGCGGATGTGAAGGAGTTTGAGTATGGGGCGAATGGCGCGGTGGGCCAGTGCGGACCCCCAGTTGATCTATTTCCCGGCAACTCTGAACAAGTCTGCGCTCAACACCCATAGGGGAAACTTGTGGCCATCTGATGCTTCCTTCAGCTCTTCCACGTCTGGGTGTTGGCTGGCGTAGTTCTCGTGGAAGATTCCGACCACCTGGTTATCCCCGATCTCGTTCACCTCCAAGTACGGATCGTAGTCCTCGCAGGTCACCTTTCTTGCGGATTGGGTTGTGAGTCAATTTCCTTTTCACCTTGGCATGGATTTTGTCCATGCCGTCGTATCCCCCTTGTTGTTCAGCGTGGCGGCGGACTCGGCATACAGATTCGCGTGTCGCTTGGTCCTGTCCAGGAAGTGCCCGGGTTTCTCGGCTCGGAGGATGGCGGTGTCGTTGCCGTACAGGTCGATGGCACATCGACATCCCTTGTATTCGATATATCAACGAAACAAGGAAGGTAGGACACAAGCTCGCATTCTTCACAGAAGCAACAGAACTCTCCATTTATGACGGCGTTACACTCGACACACCACCCGCGACCTAGATGCAACGTGCGCTTGCTGCATCTCTCACAATCGTCCCGGTAAGAGTCATATTCTTCCAAAATAGCTCTGATTTTGGTCTAGGTCGCATTGTGACATTTGATCCACAGCTCCTTTTCTCCTTTGAATGCCTCTTCGCAGGCAGTGCACTCTTGGCAGGGAGCACTGAGGGCCGGTTCAAGGTGGCCACGGATATAGCACTGTCGGATAAATTGGTGACCTTGATTCTCAGAGGAAGTGAGGGCTTCATGAGTCGAGTTGTAGGCGATGCAGAGCTCGGGGGTGGGGATAGCTATCTTATATATAAAACAGATGACTTTCCGATTTCAGGAGCTTTTCCTACTCTCTGTCGATATTGTGGCGTTGAGAAAATTAGTCTTAGCCTATCGCAGAGTGAATGAAATGAGCTCGATGATTTGGACTCTCTTATGGTGGAAATTCGCCGAGTTCGAAAAGATTCTGTAGGTTTGAATTCTTTTCTGGCCGTGCTGCTCTTCGCTCGAGCTTGGTGTTCAGCGACTCGAAGGCATCGACAAACTGAGGGAGGATATTCTCGCGCAGCCAATCCTCAGTCTCGGCGAGATAAGTCTCGAGTTGTTCAAGAGTGAAAAGGTCAATCACTTCCGTCAAACCCTCGAACAAGAAGCCAATGTTGGTCTTCCAATACTCTTGGTCATCTGGATTGACGCTCATGATGACATTTGCGAAAAGCGACATGAGATGGCCAACGTAGACAGTCTCCGTCTCGTGGTACTTCAGGTAGTGGCCTTGTTTCTGGCGCAAGATCACTCAGATGTACCGATTGAACTCTTGAGGGTTGGGAATTCCTCCTTCATCTCCGCGAAGGTTTGATGGATTGAGTTTATTGGGGTCAGAACCCAACGATCCAATGGCTGCCCCCATTAAAACAGATAATGGTTAGGAGCGGGATGACTATGCTGATGAAAAGAAACATACTTAGTATTTCTCATCCCATAGGGGACAAAAGTGAAGAGTAGCTTACTCTTGAGTCCAATAATTAGTGGGGGATTGGGGAGGCAACGTACGGATGTCACTCAACTGCTCATTTTTTGGCATCGCAAATTTATCTCCATTTTGCAAGTTCATGAAATTCAGTATTGTGGCCCGCCGGGCACCGTAGTTGGTAGGCTTGGGTTCCTAATCGAAACTGGTTTGACGTGAATGGCGCCAATGCTTGCAGCTTGAGTAGGGTTAGTATAATAAATTAGTACACATAGTTGTGACATACATGTTTGAACCTTGGTGACATAGCTCTCTGTGACCTCCCGCAGTGCCGGTAGTTGTCACATGACGCTCTTCCCCCAAAGGTTTGGTTTTGTACTCATGGGGTCACATCATCAAGATCGGCTTATGCTTTCGTTCCCAATCTGCAACAATGAGGGTGCTCGATTCGATCGGCTTAATATCGAACCAGAGGTCGAACGTAACCATGGGCCAACTGGATTGGTTAGGTGGGTGTACTGATAATGATGAAATGCTAGCGCGCATACCGTATGGAAGTGAGACTTGGCGTGGCGATGATATAGACATCGAGTTTAATACACTCAGAAGTGTATTGTGATGGGGGCGTGGAGGAAAGGGGATACGAAAGGAAATCAGCGAGGATGGGGGGTTAAATATTGGAGAATGTCGAGGAGAGGATTACGTGGAACTTCGCTGGATCTATCTTGTGCAACTCGATCGTGAGTCATAGGAAATGGTAGATTGGAGAGTAAACGGGTAATTACAGACGGCCAATTCCAGCTAGTTGGCCACATACGACGTTGGGCGACGGATTGCCAACGGAAGATTGCAGACGGCGCAAACTACATACATCTACAAACACCATAAACTATCAAAAGACAGACCATAGACTGAATAGGACAGACGGAGCACTGTACAGGGTGTAGTTGGTGTTTGGCTATGACAAGCACACTGCAAATTAGTTACATGACTCTTCATGCTTGCACGACTTCAGAGTGAAACCCGAGATGTCCAGCTGACGATACCTTAGGCGCTGAGGCCACTGGGTACGTGCCTAACCGACGGGTATGGCAAACACCAGCGACATGCGTCTCCTCCCGCAATTGACAGCACATCACAATAATGTTGCCTAGCTGCTGTTAGATAGCAGACATGAAGTAGGTAGGTGTCTCTTCGTGCCAGGTTTGTTTGTCCAAGGTCGCGTCATCCGCCAGCATCAATCCTTAACAGTCACACAAATCAAGTTGTGAGTGAACTGGGTATCCTCGTTCTCCTCTAGCCACCATTTGGATGCCATCTGCAAGATCCGCTACAATGTAATCAACCTGGGACCGAGCAAACAATTATTGACGCTAATACTACGGCTTTCAGGTGTTGTGGACACAGGGGTCAGAGGGAAAGGAGGTGAAGATGTTTGCGTGCGTAGCTAGCCACCCCTACGGTGGTGTGGGATTGAGGCTGCAACTCTGTGGGGGACTGAGGTAGGCATAACGCCACAACAGGAAAGCCCTGGGGCCGCTGAAGAAGACGGAGTGATGAATGGGGTCACGGGCGAGTCCGCTGCACGGGGGACCAGGGACCCTTGCACTGCAATTTTAGCGCTTGGAGGGGAGTTGGGATGCCCACATAACATGCTACTCTAGAAAATCAGAGTGAGTTTCTGAAGGACGCAGCGGAGGAGCACACGACGGAGTGCAAAACGCTACGTTACTGATTTCCTTGAACACCTATCCAGGAAGATCTGGAATTTGGTATTTTGCTCCTGAGTAAGTACATCCTGACCGAAATGGCTGTCGGTATGAGGTAGTATAGAATAAAAGGTGTTTACGGATAGGTGGTGTATCATTCACATGTTCTATTCTCCTTCTTAGAATTGAAAACGGTGTATTTAGTCATATAAGTCGGTAGGGAGTCAGGGGCCTTAAAGTTTTCCCTCCGAGCGTCTCTCCCAGAGTCCCCCCCTGGCTGTCTCACCTGGAAGCTTCATCCTGCACATCTCCTCAGCGTCTCTTCTAGTGAATTTACCTGAGTATAATCAACTTAGAGCTTGCTGCTACTGAGTACAGCACTGGTTTCTAATTTATATGTACTTTGCACATACCCCATTTTCTCTGCCTTCGACGATTACCGTTGTGATGGGCGAACAATGCTATTTAGCAGATCCATTCTGTTTTAGGAGCTCCAATCTCCTTCTAGATGACACCTTCAGATGAAGTGTAATTCCTGTTTTCACAAAAGATTAACCCTGGCGACGAACCAGCCTCTGCGGGTGAAACAGTCACTGTGATTAATCTGTATCAGGAGATCACAGAGGAGTTTCAGTGTGTTGGTAACTCCCTCTCTCTCCGGTGGCTGGACCAAATTTAGATCAGCATACCGTGGCCATGAATTGCTTAAGCAGTTTTGCTTAACCATGGCATTGTTATGCCTGTTTAGAATGGCAACGAATTATATGCACCTAATGACAATAGGTTATTGATAAACAAATTAAGTTGGGATGTTGGGCAAGGGTTCTAACAGGGTCTTAAGGACCTTTATGCTTATTATCTGGTGACCAGCTGTAGTTTATGCTTATCACCTTGTCATCCTGATACACTAGTCACAAATTTTAATAAATTGAACTGCTTCCACTCGCAACACCGGATCCTAGGATGGAGATGAATTGGCGCTGGGCATTGGTGCGAAATATGTTGGACCGAGTCAGGCCCACAGACTCATGGATAAGACCAGACAAACAACGAAGTTGGCGAGTCAAGGCCTAGATGCCATGCAGTCGGCCTCGGCAACGTTGCAGTGCATTCCAACAGCTTGCTGACCGGCTAAATGCGCACCAGATGCAGCCTCTGCCGTCTAAGAAAGCCTCGGGCTTCGGCAACGGAGCAGATTGGTTCGCTACACAAAGCCAGGCGCCAAACTGGGAAGCGGGCGCAGTGAAGCTGCCAACAACCCCTGGCGATGATGAGGGAGGCGTTGGTTGAGGCTGCTGAGGCTGGTCTAACAGAAACATGTGGGGAAACTACACGAAGTGAGCATCCATGGTCCTCACGACCAACACCGAGCCACCTCGCGACTCGACCCAAAACAGAACCGAAACAAATCGCCTGCATCGCGCATCAATCAGCTGCTTCTGCCTACGCCATGACACCACATACCGGGATCTCGCCAACAACAGACCGGCCATGGCCCCGCATCCCAGCAAAGCCAAATTGACGAGTTGGCAACCAACTCGGGGTATCATTGCTTCGAACCCATGTCTCCCTCGCCAATCATGTCCCTCCGAAACATCTCCCCACTTCCCCCAGGTTTCTCCAACGAGTCGCAACTCGCTCGGCAGCTGAAGATGTGGAGACTGGCCATGACGCTTCCTTTTCCCCATGGGGTCACTTCCGGAGCCCTCCCCGCAGCCTGAATGCTACCATCTTTGGCTTCAATCACGGCGATCCATGTTGCGGATCCACCGCCGCACGCGTCTCAAACAACCGGCGACAACCTCCAACTCCCCGGTGCCCTGTGACAGCCCGCCCATGGATAAATCCACCGAGAGTATGCCCGAGCCTCGGGGTTGTCCCGACCGAGACCTGGTCCAAGATCGACATGCAGGATCGACATGGCCGCGGCCTGCGAAATAAAATACATGGCCAATTGCTCCCCCTTTGCGGCGCCGCTTCTTCGCTCCTTTTGATGCCTCCCGATTCCCATCTCAAGCAGTCATCATGGGTATTAAGAAATTTGTCAAGAAACATTCGCTCAAGGTCTCCGACAACCAGGTCACCAAGGCCGCGGAGCTGACGCTACGCGAGTCCATCTGGCCGATTGCCCTCGTCACCACCCTCTTCTTTCTCTGGGGCTTTAGCTACGGCCTCCTCGATACCCTCAATAAGCATTTCCAAGAGACGCTGAACATCACGCGTGCTCGATCCGCAGGTTTGCAGGCAGCTTACTTTGGGTGCGTCCACCAGCCTATTACGATTTCGCGCCATGACTAACCACAACATAGCGCCTACCCGCTCGCCTCACTTGGACATGCCGCCTGGATTCTACGTCACTACTCGTACAAAGCTGTTTTTATCTGGGGACTCTCTCTCTATGCGGTGGGTGCCTTGATTGCCATCCCCTGTATCAAGGCCAAGTCATTTGGAGGCTTCTGCGCCTCCATCTTCATCATCGGAAATGGTCTCGGATCACTTGAGACGGCCGCAAACCCCTTTATAACGGGTAAGTACGAATGAACTTGTTTGCTGCAGTCACTTCTAACTCTCATAGTCTGCGGTCCGCCACGATACGCAGAGATCCGAATCAACATGTCCCAGGCCTTCAACGGTGTCGGAACCGTCATTGCCCCGGTGCTCGGCTCGTACGTCTTCTTTGCGTTTGATGACGATAAAGCATTAGCAAACGTGCAATGGGTCTACCTCGCCATCGCCGTCTTTGTACTTCTTTTAGCGACGCTCTTTTTCTTTTCCACTATCCCCGAGATTACTGATGCGGGTAAGTTGACTTCCACGAAGCAAGCGTCATATGACACTAACACCCAGAAGACATGGCGCTCCAGGCCCAGGAAACACACTCGGACGCTGATGATAAACCGTTCAACAAACAATACAAGCTTTTCCATGCTTCGATTGCACAGTTTTGCTACACGGGCGCTCAGGTAGCTATCGCGAGCTTTTTTATCAATTACGCGACCGAGACTCGCGCCAACACGAGCGACGCAATGGGCTCCAAGCTATTTGCCGGCGCCCAAGCAGCCTTCGCTGTCGGTCGGTTCTTAGGCGTTTTCATTATGAAATACGTGAGACCGCGAAAGGTATTCCTGGTCTTCTTGACGATGTGCATCATCTTCATCTGTCCCTCCATCACCCAACGCGGCACCGCCGGGATTTCCTTCCTCTACGTCGTCTTGTTCTTCGAGTCGATTTGTTTTCCGACGATTGTCGCCTTGGGCATGAGGGGTCTTGGACGACACACCAAGCGCGGGAGTGGATTTATTATTGCGGGAGTCATCGGCGGCGCGTGTGTGCCGCCTCTGACAGGAGTAGCCTCCGACAACATGGGGACGGGAAAGGCCATGGTTGTGCCGCTTGCCTTCTTCTTAGCCGCTTGGACGTATCCGATCTGTGTCAACTTTGTTGGAAGCTACAAGAAGGTTGTTGACTCGTTCCAAGAGACAGAGATTGGCCTCCATGACCGCGCCATCGACGAGGAGAAGGTCCAGGGAGGCGCATTGGAGGATGAGCATGTGAAAGGAAGCTCTTAAGTGACACTGGGTTTCCCGCGAGGGGATGCCGTGTTTATAGATGTTCAAATCCACAACCTGCTTCATAAATATTAGTGACCTTTAACTCTCTTATTATTTGGTCGTCATCTCGAAGAGGAAATTAAAGCAGTAGGGGGGCATGTCATATATACATGGAGGTTGTAATTTAGTGCTGTACTGAGCGGCGTAGCCTCAAATATCCTACGTTATGCGAGTGCAAAAGCTAGGCCCCCTTCGCTGGGGTATGTGACGGGTGAAGCAATGTTGTCCTTAGAGCGAGTGTTTTCAACATCGTAAAGTGACATGGCAATTGGGCGGCGCATATGGTCATTTGCTCCACGACTCTCTGACCTACTAGGCAGACGATCCATAGCAGTATTCGAAACATCACTGTTATCAGTCAACTAGGGCAGACTTTTCCCGATATTAACAGAACTATTAGTTAAGTGAAAACCAGCGAGGCTTGGGAAAAATAACATGATCCAGGTCGGACTTGTGTTTCAGCTGCGCTGTCCCTCCTGACTAGCTGTGAAAGATTTCATTCCTAGCGAATAAAGAACAGCAATAAGACAGATGCTACAGTTTAAAGGAGCAGAACAAAAAGAAATGCGTTATCTGGGAATCGAACCCAGGGCTCCCCGACGTTACTCGGATGGCAACGGAGAATTTTACCACTAAACCAATAACGCTAGTGTTTGTTGTGACATTGAGTCTGGAATCAGAGACTATGAATCTCAGCTGAGAAGAAAAGTGGAGCTGTCAGCCTAACTCACGGCTGATGATGCGAGACTTGTGTTAGCAATAAGGCCACTTAATAGGTTAGGAATCCTATTTAGAATTAATCGCTATTGGTTTTCCAAGACTCCGCCATCACTTTTAGTGGTTCTCGAGAGTAAACGGATGTACTGCCACTAATTTGTCCAAGTAGCTGCGTCCTATACTAGTTGATTGTTAGACAACGGTTACGTAAAGGACGTGCACTAGGGTGTAAGTCTAGGAGTCTGAAGGGAACAATACCCAAAACCTTCCCCACTGACCTCAGTGGCTGACTGATCGGCTTGGACTGATAGCGAAAAGCAAAGCGGAACTCACTGTTGAAGGTGGACCGCATCCTATCCTCAAAGCCCAAAGATACCTGACATGTTAGTGTCATCCTAAGCAGCTTCCGATGAGACCGAAGTGATAGTGGTTCTTATTAGGTTTAAGGAATAGCCGTTTGAGAATGATTTGTTCAACCGCATTACTAATAACGGCAAGATAACTTTCCAATTCCAGTTCCACTGGACTTTTTGTACGAAGCATAGGAATGCTAGGAGCACTATTTGAGATCAAGCTGATTTGCCCTCGACACAAACGAGAAGTAGGGGCAGGGGACTCATATACCCCACAGCAAGACGATCTCCTTAGTAAGCTAGAGGACGGCAGAGGGATGCTAACGTGGCAACACCGGGTTGGTCTAACACGCCTTCCTATGTCCAACAATAAAAAGTATCTCATTTCCTATGATAGGTCGTTCGCTTCCTCCCATCTAGCTAGAGTTGCCGCAGAGAATGCTGCGTCCGGATCTCTTATGCTAACCACTCGCTCCTGTAGACCAACGCGGTTTCGCATCAGAGTTAGACCATCTCTAGAGCGGCCTTGTCTTTTCCAGGTAATAGCCAGCTTGGTCATACTAGACAGTGTGTCGGGATGCTGCTCTCCAAGCACATTATTCCTCGCCTCCATCACTCGCAAATCTAGCTCTCCCGCCTCCTCCAATCGCCCTTGGCGATAATATGTCGATGCCAGGTTGCTCATGCTAGATAGTGTATCGGGATGCTGCTCTCCCAAAACATTCTTTCCTATCTCCATCGCTCGTAGTAGTAGCTCTTCTGCCTCCTCCAATCGCCCTTGGTGATAATACATCGATGCCAGGTTGTACATGCTAGATAGTGTAACGGGGTGCTGATCTCCAAGAATACATTTCATCGTCTCCATCACTCGTACTTGTAGCTCTTCTGCCTCCTCCAATCGCCCTTGGCGATAATATGTCGATGCCAGGCTGTTCATGTTGGTCAGTGTAACAGGATTCCGATCTCCCAGAACGTTCTTCCCTATCTCCATCGCTCGCAGCAGTAGCTCTTCTGCCTCCTTCAATCGCCCTTGATCAATATATATTGATGCCAGGTTGTTCATACTAGTTAGTGTATTGGGGTGCTGATCTCCAAGAATACATTTTGCCTTCTCCATCGCTCGAAGCTGTAGCTCCTCTGCCTCCTTCGATCGCCCTTGATCAATATATGTTAATGCTAGGTTGTTGATACTGCCTAATGTATCAATATGCTGATCTCCGAAGGTATTGTTCGCCATCTTCATCACTTGTGAGTGTAATTCTTCTGACTCCTTCAATCGCCCTTGGTTCCTATACGTTGCTGCCAAGTTGGTCATGCTCATCATAGTATCTGGATGCTCCTCTCCCAGCACATGAGCCATCGTTTTGACAGCCTTTTTACCCAACTTCTCTGCTGCTGTGTAGCTCCCCTTGGTGGTCAAGTAGCGTGCACATTTCATCAATAAATAGGCCCATTGCACTAGGTCGTTCTCTGGTGGCTCCTCTTCCAGTATTGACTCAATATGTGGCAGTAGTATCTGACATGTGGGCCAGGTCTGGAGTGTACCGACTGGGAAGTGTCTTGACATCGCGCATAAAAAGAATCGTTTCCATCGGTTTGTATTGCCGACTATAGATAGCCAGGCACGGGTGCACAAATGGACTAGAGTATGCATCTCGCACAAATCCCTCTTCGCTGTTACGGATACGAGTGAGTAGCCGCGGAGGACGTCCAAATCATCCTCAAATTCGAGATTCTCCTCATCGTCGTCGACCCCGTACGCATTCTCCCTCGGATTCTCCTTGTAGTTGTGGAGTACAAACTCGGGGATGCCTTGCGGATTGAAGAAACTCATAAGTGATAACAGGTTGGCTGCGGATGGTCTCTCGCGGCGTATCTGTTCAAATGTGACTTGCCACGTTGTGATCACGGAGTTGGAGACGGTCTCATCCCGTCGAAGATCCCCCGTGTCGCTATTGAGAAGGCTGCTCTTATTTTTATCACTTTCCCGGAAGGCCTCCAGGTATGTCTTTGCCGAAATGCGGGGGACCCGACGGTTCATGTACGCCGCTGCTTGTGTAATTGCCAACGGGATATAATCCAGTGTACGAAGAAGATCAGCAGTGGCATCTTTGTTAGAGTCACCCGGTAGCTTTTTGCGGAAAAGCTGGAGGGCTTGGGCATCATCCATGGGTACGATCCTGTAGATAGCCTTGTGGCTACCTGTTAGCTTCTCAGCGGCGTCCATGCTGCGTGATGTGACGAGGATGATTCCGTTACGGCATTTTGGTAGGAAGACGGCGAGTGGCCGCTGCATGCTCAGTGCGGCAGGGCTCTCGTCTGCTGGATGATATATTGCCCCATCTCTTCCGGCGGTGAAGTTGGGGTAAAAAAGGTTGACGTCGTCAATATTATCCAGGACCATTAACCAATGGGCCAGCCTCCTCTCTCTGCAGCCAGTCACGAACCAGTCCGAGCACGTCGACACTGGGATCGTTTCGCCTAGGTAGTCGTAGATTGTCCGCAATGGACCGGTATGCCTCTTCAAATCTTGGCTTCGAACTCGCGTATACCCAGAAGACACTGGTTTGTGGTGACATGTCGTGGATGTGATGCGCAAATTCAATAGCGACCTGCGATTTACTACGGCCAGTCAGCGTGATTATGGTCTTCCAGAAACTTGTTTGTCACTCTAGCTCATACCCGAATCCGCCCATGCCTACGAGGGCTATGCGACCGATGGGGAGTGCATATTGCTCCTTTATCCAGGCCATAATTTCGGGTCGGTCGACGAAGTCTGGATCGCGTTCGAACGGTAGGCTGAAGCAGGGCTTGCGAGCTATCGATACATCCTCCTCGGTTTGGAGCGAAACGCCCTCGATCCTGTTACTGAGGTTGAGGAGAAGAGTACTGTAAGGATGATACCGTTAGACTGGGCTGTTGTACTTGAGATACTCAGACTGTGTGGTGACTTACGTTTGGTCGATTTGCAGACCGAAAGTGATAGTCTGCTCATAGCCTTCTAGATTAGAGATGATGTCGCTAATCTCCTTGCTATGGAATGGCCATTTGAGGGCACGAAGTCCGAAACGGCGCATCGCCTTACGGGCCTTACTCGGATCCAGCCTGCTCTGCAACTGGGCCAACTCTGATGTGCAGCTATCAACCGAATCGACCAGCCCTCGCGACGTCGCGAGGGCTTGACTACTCGGGTTACCAAGAAGTTTCCGAGCTCCTTGGAAGATTTTGCCTAGGCCGTTTAATCGGCGTTGGAGGCGTTCGATGTCTACCCTAGCATTGCCGACGGCGGTGGAGTAATCGAGGCAGAGGACGGCGACTTTGGCAGACAGGTCGATGATAGCGATGACGCTTGCAGTGAGTCCCACTGCCTCGGCCATGATGTGCTATGGCGCACTGATGATGCTAATAATACTGTCATGGAGGAGGTTTTTGAGGGATCGTAACCTGCGCTTTAACGGCCCGAGATGATGAAAGAGGGGGTCTGGCAACGATCCCAAGGCGAGAGCCCAACGAGGCTGTGGCGTGGCTCAGTTGCGGCTTGGACTTCCACCGACGAGGCTGAAGCTCTTGTGTACATTTCGCAATGATTGGCCTGGCAAAGTGCATTATTCATTTGGGAGAGAGGCAACGGCTGACAGTGAAGTGAGCACAAGGATCTGCTCTACAGAGTCGCTTCCATGTCCACTGCCAGCGATCTCCTAGCGCTACTGTAGGGCGTAGCACGCACCGTGCACACGTTGGGCCACTCACTCCACCGGAGGCAACTAGAATGTGTGACACAGGTAGCACGATCTTCATGGCCTGTCCCGGATTAATGGGCAAGGGGCAGGTCGCTGGGTCCTGGACTCGCCCTTGCTACCATTCAGCCCTGCCAGAGAAGGATTGTGTACCGGTCGAAAAAGATCAGGCTGTACAAATTGATCTGACTTACATCTGCAAATATCCTCTCGGTTATCTGTGGCCCCTGTCCAGTACGCGTATACATGAGGAACCGGGCACTTATACCGAGAGTAACACCAATGGTAGCTACGCATGCAAGCCGCGTTACTTTCAGTCAGGTATCCGTTGATTACTTCTACGTACTCTAATTATTAGAAAATGGAGGTGCTATATCTTAAGGTTAGTTCTATACCAGGAATCTCTTGTCATGTGCCTAGTTCCAAGGCCTAGGGTCGGAGCTGGCCACCTTGATTCAAAATGATCCCATGAATATAGCAGTCCTGGGAAGTTGCGACGTTCTTCATTTAAAGATTAGTTTTCTATTTTCATTAAATAATGCAACCTTGTCTTCTAGTTGCGCGATTTCATAACAAAAGATCCCTATTCTCTGCTTGATCCCTACGAATAGTCATCTCTCATGAGGGCATCCTTGCGTTGGACAGAGGGCCAGTTGCGATTACCCTCCCTTGCGGCCACCTCTGCCTCTCTCATCCAATTCTCCCACTGATTGGTCCTGGGGGCCGCCCCACTACTCTCGATCCAGTCAGTCAGCTTAGTCTCACGGATGGCGTACCAGAGCGTGCGTGTGAAGGAAGGGTGACCTTCTCGTTGATCGTCCGGGTTGGTGATCATATGAGCACCCTTAGCATCTTCAGGAGTAACATCTTCCCATTCATACCGCGGAAAATCCCAGTGAGTGGTTGAGGGCAAAAGTGCAAAAAACCAATAGACAGCGTTAAGCAAGAGATAAGTCGCTGCGAGTGCAGCTTGCATCGTCCAAGAACAATTCCCCATCAATATTACAGCAACCATGAACACAACGGTTCCAATACCGACGCAAGAACCAAATCCCCGTATGATCGCTTGTTCAATATCGTCAGTCCCAAAGTAAAGCTCCCGGGCAATCGTCTCATCACATTGAATGATGAGAAAAGCCCCTTCTTTCGTTCGTATTACAACGTCACCTCGAGGAACATTTGTATGACGCTCATATCGCCTTGACGGTGGGCTCCAGAGAGATGCCGCACAGAACATGGTTGTCGCGGAAGCCAGAAGGACGATAGTTATAGTTGCAGGGCCATCTCCAATAATAATAGCCCAAGCGAGGAGACCAATTGTTAGAAGGGTGCTCACTACGCTAAGAATATTATGAGGCGATATTATCTTCGCCTTCATCATGGGCTCTGAGCGTTTTGGCCGAAGTGAAGGATTGTAGAGTACACCTTGGGCGCCGAGTTGACCGGTCGAAGCTTCGGTATACGAAGGGTGGCTCGACCGTCGATGAGTGATACGCATCACCCGAAAGCTCAAAGGAGGAAGATTCGCGACAGGGAGCATTTGGTTGGCAATATATGAAAGTTGCGATGACGTAGTATGTGAATACACTGCAACAATCGAGGTGTTCACTCTCGGGAGGGCGAGACGTCGGTTCGGTCGAATAAGTGCTTGCGGTGCTGGGACGAGGCGCGGAAGAAGGCAAAGGTAGGAGGCGGTCATGGCCTCAGCGCAGGTTTCTGTTGTTGTCTCGCCAATAACTGCAAGAAGACCGACTGCATCCAGCTTCCACCCGTTACGGGAGGTTGGGAATTCAAGAACCATAGTGTTTCAGACGTCTTGTGGTAGTCAAAACCTGGTGTTGCGGTCGTTGATGCTCGACACTGAAGATAGTATTGAGGATAATGGGAATGCGCTCAGCCCAGTTCTGCTGAATACTAAATCTCTCCTCCGTGTCGGTGGCTGGTACGGCCCACATGGGTGCCTAAATTATGTCAGCAGTCATCCCCATCGCCCTGTAAAGGCTCTTCCTCAGAAAACTCATATATCATCCTGATTGATGACATTGTATCGGGCAAGATTCCCGTTGTGCCCTCTGCAATCTGTCTTTCCAAAGGGCCATCGAGCGCTTCTAAACGGGATGATGCAGTAACACTGGTCAGGCTCAAACATGTCACCGGGCCACAGCAGCCAGCGGTACCGTAAACGCTTGACCCCTAAAGCGGCTAGCATGCCCCGTTCCAAATCGAGGGGCCATAATAAACCCAAAGAAACCCTCTACTTATTGAGTGACCCAAGCTGGAATCTTCGAAGCAATTTATTGTTAATACATTGATGTTAAATCACCGAATTTCCCAAATATCTGCCCGAGAAAAATATTGTCCGGGTTTGGGCGATGAGGTTACGGTGTCCAACCTCATCTTTCCTCAGTCATCGCGGCTCGGACGACTGAGACTATGATATCCATATTTCAGAGCATTGTACGAATCCGGTTTCAATCTACCAGCTTCCAATTAGGATCCAAGGATTAACCAGACAATCTGCACCGAGGAATGGGTTGACTCTGATACTCCTACTCTTTCACCGATCAGATCAATGCTTCAGGTTGAGATGGATCATAATAGGCAGCTCTACATGTCCACGTCTGATCTGGGAGGGTCTGTGCCTTTCGCCACATTGCTTTCAGATCGACTTGCATAAGCCTCGCATAGTAAAACCAGGAAAACAGAATTCGAATATCAACCTTGACACGACCTTGATATCCGTCTTCATCGGCGCCGCCATGACCTCCCACAAATGTGCTTTGGCAAACGCAGTCCTTTTCAGTAGATGGAGATATCTCTCCATCGTCACCCATGAAGTTTGGAGGCTCCCAGTTCGCGTCGTATGCCCAAAGGAAGAATTGTGGGATATCGCAGGGTAGCAACGTGGTTGTGTCGATATCTTCAGTGTATCCATTCCCCTCAATATTTTCGTGCCCCAGGCCACGGGTATCCAACTGAGGAATTATACAATCGTTCGTAAGCGCAAGAAACGTATTTTTCAAAATACGTGGCTTCGAGAGGTTCGGTTTCGTCATATTGAAGTGCCTACTAAGGTTAGGATTGAATTAAATCAGCTGCTGGAGTCTTACCTTTGAAAGGCTGAGGCATTCTCTTCAGATGGAAACCCATGCGTGGGGCAAGGTAATTCCCATTTAGAGAACATAAATTTGCGAATCCGAGATGCCCCCAGGACGGAAGTATTTGCTCCTTCAATCCCAACGCAATTTTGCGAGTCTTCTTCTCCATTGAAGTTTGTCATCCAGCGTCGTATAGCTGCTGCTGGTCGCTGCTCGACCTCTTTAGACTTGTAGATTATGAACCCATAATCCTCACGAGACTTCCAAATATCATTAATCCAGAAAGGAGCTTCTGGCTTGATCCGATCCCACGTTGCAAAGACACGTAGCTCTTCTCCCTTCTCAGCTGCAGCCTCAAACCTGTCTAACATCTGACGTGCCCAGTATTGCGCTGTCTTCAGACCATAGTCTCGTACTAGGTCTCGGGCCTTTTCAAGTCGGGCTTTGTCGTGCTGCAGGCGGAGCTGCTCTTGATATAGGGCCTCGACGGCTGCGTTGTTGTCCACGTTATCATTGCCGTGCTCGGGAACTCTCCAGTCGCAGAGAGTGAACTTGCACAATTCCGGGGACATGTGTACAAACTGCCTGGGATTGCGTGCACACTTTTGGAAAGCCGAAATGTCACCCAGTTTGTCGTTGTGTCCATGGAGTGAACGTAAAAAGGTCGTTGCATCGGGCGGATATATGGGCTGTCCAAGTAGAGCAGCACGTTGTTCCGCGTTATTTATTCGCCAGATAAGGCCATCGTGATGAGATCTAATCCTTTTATGGCGTTTCCCCTCGCTTTAATGAAAGATGCTCGTTGCTCTTTATCAATGTCTGCGGCACGTTCCTCGGGTGACATTTGCGCTCTGCGGAGCTCACGTTGCCGACTTGATTCTTCTTTTTGCTGCTTTGCCTCGGCCCGACGCTGTCGAGCCTCTTCAGCAGAGCGCTGGAAGCGCGCGCGGACTTCTGGTGTTGACATGGTGGTATACGCGTGCGTCGATGTGGTGGATGGGTGAGTTATTATTTTACTAAGATCACCGTAAGATACAAAAGACAAAAACCAGGACCGCTCCAGGACCGCTTTGGCCATCTATCACGTGGCTCATTATTCATTATGTTGGATGTGTCTCGTCCATTCACTGATACTAGCTTGGGATCCCGACAGTGGAGCCTCATTTAGCACGCAGATGAGTGTTGGTCGTTACACAAAACATTTGTTCCATAAATACTAGTTCAGCGGGTTAGGTGGCAGGGAACCAGTTCTCGGCTATTGATTCGGATGGGCATATATCGGATAGTAGTTGGAATTTAATTCTAAAACTGAAGGTCGGCCAGGAAGAAATATAATCTGCTTCTTACATTAATGCTGGACCACGGACCAGCCCAAACCTTTTTAAGACAATACGAATCTTGAGGATGAGATATACTTGATCATGCACATTGTTGAGGCTGCCCGTTTAATCAGTGATCACTAGCACCACTCAATCTACGTACTATCCAGGCGTCTTTAGATTGCATGAGAATGTGATGATTGTTTTGTTGCTAAATAACGCGGCGAACGAAATGTATTGAGAGATCGGCTGCATCGCCAGTTACCCTACATTTTAAGCGTGAATGGGGACGCCGTTTGAAGTACTCACTATGTTCCGAAAACTGTAATATAACTTGACTATTAAATCTCTTCAGCATTTAATTTACTAGTAGATCAATATCATCTTTAATTATCTGTGCATGGACAGTACGTTTTGATTCATGAATAAATAAATACAAGATTTATTCTGAATCTTGGTTCAGAAGGCGTGTTGTGTTAAAGTTGGACGCTAGACTGTTTACGACGTGTGGACAGCATGATGCTCGTGAATGAAATGTGATGAAGTGAAGCAGCGTTACGGCAGAATTATAAGTTGAAAATAGTTAAGAGAAATACAGTACTTTTATTAAGGATCGACTATCTGAGAATGATGAATTCGTACTTTTATCTCCGTTGGTAACTTGTTGTTTCTGGCTCAGTCTCTAAGCCCCGCCCTGGGGTCCTGTACTGCACCTTTCAAAGGTTGACTTTTCGTGAGTTGTCTGCTCACTCTTGCGAGGAACATCCTTTAGTAGACGTAGCCCTTGCAAGTGTGGCAGTGGTTGCGATCGCCCTCGACGCAGACTTCAACGTAAATGGCGAAGAAGTAATCGCCGTGGCACTTGAACTCGTCTTCGATGGCAAACGCGAAGCTGTCGAAGCCCTTCTCCTCCACGGCCAGCGACGGGTACGTTGCTGGGAGGCAGATATTGGCGTGCCCTGCATCATCACAGCCACCATCGCAAGCGACGTAGACGGCCACCTCGGTCGCCACGTACTTGTGGTTGTCCTCAATGTCGACAGCCACAATGATGTCGCTCTTGACTAGCTCGATGAAGAAGCTACCGAAAGTCTTGCTGCCTGACTGCAGAGAACCTGAAACAGTGGCCTCAAGATCGGCGTGACAATATCGTAAGTAGTGTCCCGGGTGGTTGTGGCAAGTGTTGGGGTGAGAGGTATGGCCGAGCTCGGACAGAGAGTGTGTCTGATGGCCATCGACACCGTAGGAGGAAACCAACTTACCGTGGCAATCTGGCTTCTTACCGTTGTAGAACTTGTCTCGGATTTCATGTCTCTTTGTAGGTCCATGTCCGTGATCTCCGTGTTCGGAATGTCCGGAGTGCTCGGAGTGCTCGGAGTGATCAGAATGCTGAGAACCAGAATGATCTGGATGATGCTCAGAGTGACCAGAATGCTCTGGGTGTTCAGAGTGACCAGAGTGCTCAGGATGCTCAGAGTGACCGGAGTGGCCGGAGTGGCCGGAGTGGTCAGGATGATGCTCAGAGTGATCAG
>JAANBB010000460.1:0-30710 GCA_014621425.1 Cylindrodendrum hubeiense | reverse complement strand
CTGGCGGGATCGTTCTGGAACCACTTGAATGCGCTGCGCATACTAGGGACGAGGCAGCGATACCAGACACTGAACTGAGAGAGAGGGCGGTGGTTTTGGAAGCGGGATGCGAGGGCGAGGTTCTGTGTGAGGGTGAGGGTCAGTCTGAGGGCAAGTAGGACCAGTAGAGGGCCAGTAGGGCCAGTCTGAGGGTCAGTCTGAGGGTGCAGGACCAGCGGAGCGAGCGCTGTGTCGTGCTGTGTAGTGCTGTGCGTTGCGCGTCTTCCAAGCCGGTCTGGTCTGGTCGCCTGGCTGGATTGGTCAGGGCCCCCCGTTATAGGTTTGGGCGGCGCTGGAAATCCGAGACGGAAAAGGCAACAAGAGGGCGCACCTTGTGTTGCACAACCTTTTGATCGGCCTCGCTGAGTCTATCTGTCTGCCCGAATGTTTGGTTGGCCGGCACCTTGGTGGACGAAGCCTCACTTTCCGTGTCTGGCCGTTGCTTCTTCCTGCCTGACGGGTGGCCTGCCAGGATCGCTTGGATGTTTCGCTTGCGTCTTTTGTGTTGGACAGAGCTTGGGCTCGGTCGTGCGGTTTGGCTGACGAGGTGCTGGGACCTGATGCGATGGCTGCAGCGCCAGGGCCTAGACGCGGAAAGCGGGAAATTGGTGTAAGTCGGCTCGGGGAGTGATGGACGGTGGACGGATCTGGAAGCCTGTCTCGCCTGGCTTTTGCGTTGGAGGTGTAGGTAGCAAGGTAGGTAGTCGTCGACTCGACGTGTAAGATGATGGCTGGTGGATGGGCTGGTGGATGTCTGATGCCTGATGGAGGACAGGTGGGATGGCAGTAACACGATCTGATAGCAAGCCGTGGACCAAGGAAGAAGATGAGAGAGCCGGGTTCACCGACTGTCCAAGGGCACCGTATAATAATGTATGCCGCTGTTGGCGGTAGATAGACCACGAAATGGGAGTCCCGTCCAGTCGAGGTGTCGTCACAGTACTTGGCGGGTACCTGTTGCCTTCTGGGCAGACCGCTGATCGGAGATAGGTCGAGGGAGGATGAATGGATGGATGGGGGGACGGATTAGACAGGTGCTTCTGCTCAATACGTACTGCTTTTGTTGCTGCTGTTTGTCGCTGTGAACTATTCCCTTACGTACCAATGGAAGTCTGCGCCTCTCACTTCCCCAGGTCCAGGGTGCTTCAGGTGCTGCGTAAGATGGTTCCAGGGTACAGGGATGCGTCCCAGCAGGTGATGATGGATGGGGACAGTGATACAAACCGATGTGCTCCATGATGGACGCTATCCTGAGGCACGCCTAGCTCTTCCCCGCCGCTTTAATAGCGGCAGAAGAACGAAGTGCGGCGACGTGTGTAAGGCGTGAGAAGGGAGTATATGTAAAGTAGATGAGACGATAAAATCCAATATAATATAAACGCCCAATGGAATACCCTTGTGCTTTTTTTATTTATTTAATTTTTGACAAGTCTATTTATTTTGGTGATGGCGAACACCCAACGTGCTATAAAGCAGCCTTAAATCATTACAGAACCAGGATAGCCTCCTGCTGAAGGAGAACTTGCTTCTGGATCAGAGCTAGCCACGCCCACTGTAATGGCTGAATCAAAGGCGTCGGGCGGGCTGGCAGAGGTGGGGACGCCCGAGGCATGAGCAGGGACCTGTGCTGTGGCAGGTGGTGGTGGCAGGGGAAGGGAGCCCACAACAGGCATGCTGGGCAGGTACCTGTAGGTACTACTGGGTAGCCCACTACCTTACTTGAAGCTAAGGTAGTGACAGTCAGTGCATTCAGTGCGTTCGGTGGGTGGGCTCCAAGGACCCTTTGAGGGACCCTTTGAAAGACCCTTTGGGGGACCCTTTGGGGGACTTTTTGAGGGACTGGGCAATCGTACTAAACACGGCGGACTATGGAGTCCATTCTGTCGCAAAGCACGGCAGGTGCCGTCAAGGGTGGCACTGGATGTGGGCAACAGGTGGTAGTACGTGCCGTTTGGGCAATGGCGGCTGGGTCGGGACCAGGGCGCATGGAGCCTCAGAGACGTGGACGTGGAGAAGTATTATTAGAGGCCTGCTCTCCGTTCCTAGTCCCGAGAGTCGGTGGGCCTCTGGGCGGCACTGGCCGATTCTGGAGAGAGTCCGCCGAAACCGTGGTTTGAGTTCCTTCGTTGCAAGAGCACCATGTCGGTGAAGAGCCGGTGGCGGAGGCACTCCAGGCGTACTATAGACTACTAGTGCCTGGGATGATGGCTTGCCCTGTTGTCGTCAGTCCAGCCGAGCCTACCGAGGTTGGCGGCGAGAGCTGGAGCTGGAGTCGGAGCTGGAACTCGACTTGGCCCTACCGAGTATACGGCGACATGATGTAGGACAGTGCGTACATCGCATGGCCCCCGGCGACTGGAGCTGGGCCTGGAGCCGAAGCTCTCATGTGGAGTGATCCACTGGAACTGCCAAGAGTCGGCCGGGCTCCTCGCTGCTCAAGGGCAACGCCCGGCATTCGCTCGACCCTCCATGTAACTGTGTATGTGGTGTCGACGTCCCTGTCCAGTGTGCGCCTCCGTCCAGTCCGGGTACGCCGTGTCTGTCCTCGGTGACGTCCCGACCGCAAGGTACAAGTACGGGGACGTTTACGTACGACCAGGGCGGCGACGATTCCGGACTTGGGCTGGCCATGGCTGGCTCGGAGACTACCCCTCTAGCGGTGCGGGAATCTATGGCGTCGACTGTACGTTCTAGTGCCTACGACCAATGCGGCGCTAGAACCTCGCCAAAGCAGCCGGTCGATGATTTCAAAAGCAAACAACGTGGCCGACGAGTCCGTCTCATGGATCGTCGGTGGATCCAATCCGTGGAGGTTGCGACGAGCACTGACGAGAGATTACGAGTGGGCGATAGGCGATGGCGATGGGCTCGAGACACAAGCCAGATCTGAAGATGAGGGGAAGGGGAAAGTGGAATTACCCGGTCTGCCTCAGATGCCCTCCATACCAGACACTTAGCAAGGTTTGTTAGTCGCTACACCATCCCATCACCGTGTACCGTGTTCGAGTCAGTTCACATGGACAGAGTTATCACCATCTCCGGTTTAGCATCTCATCTCACCACCACCCGTCTTGTCCTGAGTTGAGCTACCGTGAATCAACTATCTGGATATCACTGCTATCAACCGAAGAGACCATATTGCCAACTGCACCGTCGCGGCGCTACTACCAAGCCAAAAGGCAGCCAGTGGATCGACGCCCAACGAGAAGGCAGCCAGGCACCACTTCTTTTACTCGCTCGATCCTCGCCGCCACAAATGGCGTCCTCAGAGATACGCCAATCATACATGTGAGCCAGCCATTCGCTCAGGCATCGATACCACCCACTAGGGATCCATGGTTTTAGGACCTCACTCCAAATCAACTGCAGCAGGGACTTGGTATCGGTGACATCCCTTGGCCGATGGTTACGCATCTAGCGCCCAGCTCGAAGGTGTCAACGAGGTCCGTCCGCTTTGGTTCCGTTTCCTCGCCCGGCGGCTCCGTTGCTGGCGGAGACCTTGAGCGATAATATGGATATTCGTAACATTTATCCGACACCTAATATGCAGGCACCTTGCCGCGCAAGTACAGGTCATTGGTCCGGTGGCTTAGAGGACGAAGAGCAGTTGCGTTGCTTCAAATGGATCCACGGTTGACTAGAATCGAGGACGTGAGGAGCGCAGAGACTATTACAGAGAGTTTATGATGGAACATCTTGATTTCTATCTATGAAAGGGATATCAGCCAACTTCTCATACGCAGGAATCTAGATGGTGTTCGATTGAGAATGCCGATGATAGCCTCGGGTGCAGCCCTTTGACTTTGAACCAAGTTCAGAGACCCTATCCAAGGTTAATCCCATACATGGTTCTCATCGGGCCTGTGCAGGCCTAATCCATATGCAAGCCAGACATTTATTCTGACACAGAGAGTTTGTAAAGTGCGTCGACGCAAGCAAACCCTCCAGTTCACCAGATCGGAATGATAAGCTCAATTGGGGCATCGACATCTCAACTCGACGAGAAGTCGAGGGTATCTCCAACTAGGCTCGAACTAGCTGTCCCTTCCATCCGGGACTCGAGAAAAATGGCGCCGTCATTGTCTAAAAAGCAGCCCCGCCAGCTATAGAAGCGGGCTTAAATATTCCTATAGATAAGACTGTTGGTGTGCCACTATGTTGCTGGTCACGATGTCACTGAGGCTTGGCTTGGGTAACCTGTTGGCTGTGAGGACCCTGGCGATGGAGCCCAGAACCTAGCTCGATCGAAGGCTCCGTTTCAGGCTTATGCGCGCTTGCCGTTTATTAAGCCTTCACTAAGATGCAGGTTCAAATAATTGTTGTTGGCCCGAGGAAAGAGAAAACTCCAACTACGGCCATCACCTTGCTGTCGTCTAACTATCTTTATGTCACATGCAAGATCCTAAATCAATCCAAGTCAATCAGCCCATTGCTTCTGCACCTCCCATCACCATTGCCGCGCCGGCTGATTCGCACCCTGGCCAACTGCTAAGAATCCCGCACCTCCACTAATTACTCTGCAGGTATGCAAGGTGTCCACGGCCGTGTCAGAGCGCCAAGCGCGTTCCTTCGCAGGGTTCTAGTACTGAGCTCTTGGTACGGAGTACATAGTAGAATGGGCAACTCTACCGAGTACTTGCGGGCCTCCCCTCTGGCGACTTGCACATGGCCATCCGATGCGCCACCACAGCTCTCCACCACAGCTCCCAGCTCCCAGCTCCCAGCTCCCAGCTCTGATGGAGCAAGCGGAGACGACGCCCCTCCGACACCGCCAGGACTCGACCCAGTCGTGGCCAGTTCCGAGGACGTGGTGCCGCCCTGGACATTGAATCCCAGGCGATATTCTGGGCACCGGGCAATACTGGCAAGGGTGAGGGCCTGGGGCGCTTCTCCGCTGACAGTCGTCACCAATGGCTGCCCCATCAGCAGTCACTTGACGATCCCCTCCTAGCTCGGACGGGGTGCTGGTCACGCTGAAGGCCCAGCGGCTACAGGTTCGGCTGACAGATCTACTCCTCTCGACTGCATAGACTATGCGTCGCCCGTGCATCGGCTCCCATGGTGCCGAGTCGAGTCTTAACGAGGCCAATTGCCAAGGGCCCTTAGCAATTACGAACTGACGTTTACAGAATCCATCAGGTTGCATGTATACGTGTATGCATGGGCAGCTGGACTAGTTCATATTGTACTTAAAGTACCGCCCAATGCTACTACGTAGTACGTGTATGCATGGCGCTGTCGCCTGGCGCCTGTCGTCTGCGTGTGACCGGGCCAGCCATGCATATTCGGCTCCGTTCGTGGCAGAATCCTCGTCGCCCACATGGTGGCCAGGTCACTTTCGCAAGGAGGGTCCAACATTGTGCTGCTCATGCGTTGCTTGTGCTGCTATTGTACCCGCTTGCGCTGCCTGACTCATGCCACATAAACGGTGCCAGGTAGCGTCGCTGGTCGTCTGGGCCTAGCATCGGCCATCTTCGTCAACCTCTGCTGGGTTTACGCTGGCTTCACTGACCCTGCCGTGGCTCTCAGCGGCCCCCTGCCGCCGAACTAGGTTGAATCTATACTCGTTGACGCCCATCCTCATCCTAAGCCGGGCCGGCTCCAGGTCAAGTGGGCTCTGCCACAGGGGGGCCCTCCAAGGCCACAAGGACAGGACAGGGTACTAGGGCCCTAAAAGTGGGCACAGAAGCATCATGGAACAAATTAGCTTGGCGCCAGACCTTCTATTCCACAACAGCCTCGTGATATGTCAGCTAACCCGTAATCGTGTGCGCCCTGATTCCCTGGATTGAGGGCGAGGCGACGCCGTCTAAACCTGCGGAGCCACTCTGAGGTCTGCGCTCCTTATTACGTTGGAATAATTTTGGGGCTTTGAACGCATCGAGGACTAAAGCTCCAGTCCCCCGTTTTATTCGAGAGGGGCCAAAGCCATCTCCAGAGATCACCGTACGGTAATACCGAGGTTATGGGTCGTCTCGTGACCGAATCGGCATCTGCCCCCGTCGGCATCTGCCCGACAGCGGCCGAGAGGACGGACGAGACGGAGGCATGTGGAGGATTCAAGGTGTTGAATCGACAGATCGGACAATCCTCTGGGGATGTAACGCTGGCCAGATTCCGCATCCAGACCATATCTCGTGAATATCAGATCATAACTGCCAAGTCGACCCAACAAGAGCGTAGATCACCGCCGTGCATCAAGCCTCCAAGCCAAGCGCTGGGGCACAGGAGGCGTGAGAGCCAACGCGCTGCTCCCTGCAGGTGATTTCAATTGCGCCCCACGCTGCAACCTGATGCTGCTTGTTGATAATGCAATGCAGGCCATCCCATCCCCAACGGTGTGTTACGCTGCCTCTACTGATTCAGTCCGTCCGCAGCACATAGCACGTATCGGCGCCGAATAATCAGTATCCCCCAGGATGGCTTTCTCCAAATTGCATCCCCGGCTGGCCCCTTGGGGCGTGCAATGGCGAGCTGCACGCCGAAAAAGGCTAGCAACCCATTCGCCAGCGCGCTTCCACATCTCAACGTCCACCCAACCTCTCCATCCTCCTGCGTCAACGGCTCAAACCTTGTCTAGGAGTTGTTGCCTCGAATCGGGCCTAGATAGCATGTCCAGCCGCCGAGCTGCCTAGGAGGGCGGTACAGTCGGCAACGTGCAGCTCTATTGGCCTTTATGCGAGTAACCTAGTGACGCCGAGCAACGTGCAGAGTGAGGCGGGCCAGATACGAAGCATCTTGACATAGATCTCCTTGCCAGCCAATCGCGACGTCGATCACTTCCCGAGATGGCTTGCCGATGTTCTTGGAGAGAAGGACCTGTCACCCACGAAGCGTCACTGACGAGGATTCGGCAACCTCCAACATGAACTACAGAGAGATACATCCCACTAGTTCTTACATGATGGCGTCTTGGGCGATTTGGATGAAAACTAACTAGAACTAGTAATCTGCAGATCCCAGCCACTCACCACGTTATGTCGCTGCGTGGAGTTATTTCCGCACTCTGGTTTTGTCAAGGCTGGTGTGGATACCGTGAATGGCTTCACTGACTCTGGGAGGACTATCCAAATGACTCGTGTAAGCGCGGCATCCGGCATTACTAGTCTTCCCACCCACGTTTGATACGTGTGCGTCCGAGACCTCATATCGGAGGTTGGGTGGAATCCATATTCCCATCAGCTTTGTCCTGGCATTTCAGATTTGGCTCCGGTACTCGGAACGGTACACTCTCGGAGCCTCGACATACGAGCACAGTATCCGATAGAAAGAACTCGAACTCTTCAGCACCATGTTTTTTTTATTCCCAGAAGGTGTCTGTCTTCTTAGGTTGTCCCGCCGGCGGGCGACAGACGAACAACCCCCCACCACCCCACGGAAATAGTAGTAAGAGACTCGACTCGACTCGATAACGCCTTGTCTGCAGCGAAAGGGTTCATTCAAGGGTGGATGGCGTCACAGCGAGTAACCTGAGATCTGTTTAAGGGCGACACGATTAGACCCTGAGCGGGGAACATTACGTCGCCGAGTCTCTAGGTGAAACAGGTTCCAGCGGGGGGGGACTAGATAAAGATGGCAGGTTACGATGCAACCCGCCTACGGGGAGACGTATCGACGGACCGCTAGATCCCGAAAAAGAAAGTGAAATAGCAGAAGGAATAAGAGACAAGGGCGCCCGAATTGTCGGAAAGGCGAAAAGTGACGGTGTATTGTATGTCTGGCACGTCTGACGTAGCCAAACATTTATCAGCCACCCCGAAGCGGTCGGAGACGCTGAATGAATGAATGAATGACTGTCCCGCCAGCGGCGTTTCCGGCTGATTACGCATGCGGGCGGCCCTCGCCATTCGGCGTCAGTGTTACGGCGTAACCAGCCTCTCTCGTCTTCGCTTTTAGCTATCGCGAAAGCGACTGCGACTGCGACATTAGATGCCCTCGGCATCGTGGTCCTTCCCGTCCGGGGGCCTCGCGGCTTGCGCCTCGTACCTTGTGACCTGGTCGATGAACCTGGTCGCTTTGTTGACGATGGATTCTCAGCAGACTTTCATCAGGCCATAAGCCCAGCGCAGCCCTACTATGTACACTTGGCTCCCGGAGGGCCCCGGGCGTCTGGTCGGCGCAGGATTCTACATTTGCCGCATGAACTGCCAGAGGGCCTCGCGCCAGATTGCTGGCGCCGTCGTCGCGCTCGCGCAGGGGCTTCCCGTCGTTCGCGTTCGGGTCCAAACGGTCGCTAACACGGCGACGGCGCGGAGCCATTGCCGTGGATCCAGGGCCGTGTTGCAGTCGCTGCAGTCGGCGATGCATGTGCGGCGGCTGCTTCACTGCGCGCCGAGCCTGATGACGCTCAATTGCCCTCCAAGTGGTCGGCGACGGCGTTTTGGCCTGCATCTAGATGCTGACTACGTCGTCCATCCGTCACTTCCCCAAGCCGGGCATACCAGTGCCACGTCGCGGCGGATTCGCCGACCGTCCAGCCCATCAAAAGTGACGCCACTCTGTCGCTGCCGCCCGGGCGCAGGTGTCGTGTGTGCAGTGCGGCACGGCGGCATCAGGTCCATACGGAGCTCTTAGATAATCGACGCAGTTGTAGCGGGGAAGGGGATGCCGCGCTCGCCGCATTCGCCGCACCGCCGCCCACTGTCGGCCACTGTCGGCCACTGTAAACCGCCCAAAACGCTGCGGCGTCTGCGGCACAACTGCCACAGAGGTGCCAGGTATGACGGGTAAAGTAGGAATCAGAGATCAGAGGGCTCTCTTCCTTTCTCGTTTTCTTGCCCAAATCAGCAGACTGTGCAAACAATAACAGAAAATTACTACAGGCGACTGACTGCCAAGTGCCGAGTACAAATAAACCCCCCTCTTTGCACCGAGTCTGCCCTTGTGCCAAGTACATCCCTCCACCAGTGGCTTTTTACCCTACTCCTCAACTTCGGCATTCGCACAGTAACGACGGGATTAGCTCGGCCTTCCTTCGCAACGGACGGCACCGGGAGAAAAGTACTTCATCTGACATCATCACCCGCCAGGGCCCGTCACACAGAGATCTCATTCTGCATTCGACATATAACAACTGCGGAGAATATCCCCAAGGAGAAGAAGAAGCATCATCGCAATCTATTCACTTGCACAACATCCATTCATCGCCTCACCTCACCCCATCCGAGGACCCGACTACAAACCCCGACTACCCGATTCATCGGTGACCGATTTACCTGCGGCGCTCCATTTTTTTTCTCCTCGCTTGCTCTACTAATTGGGTATCCGAAGCCCGATCCCTGACCCACAACAACCCGCACTGCAACACCTCATCCTCCATCATACGACATACTTATAACGCAGCCTTCTATCCAACTTGAAACCCGCGCCCATAGAAGAGCCCCTCCCGCCTCGAACCCGCGAAACTTCCAATTGCACTCCGCCATCTTCCCGCGAACCGACAAACCGCACTCCCCCTAAACACATCCGCTACCCCTCCATCAACATGAAGATCCTCACCAAGGAAGAAGAGGCGGCCCACTACGCCGTCGTCGTCAAGGGCGGCCTCATCGGTGGTTCCTTGGGTCTCGCCCTCGGTGTTGGCGGCGTCATGTTCGCCTCGCGCCGCTACCCGGCCTTCCGCGGCCTCACCCTTCCCTTCCGAACCTTCCTCGTCACGTCAACAGGCACCTTTGGCGCCATTGTTAACGCTGATCGCTGGTCCATTCACCACCAGCAGTCGCTGAACCCCATGTACGGCTACAAGGATATGACCCAGCGCGCACAGATCCAGGCGCGTAAGAACGAGACCGCCTACCAGCGCTTCATGGAGTACGGCAAGGAGAACCGCTACTCCCTTGTCTTCGTCTCATGGCTCGCCAGCATGGGTGTCGCCTTCGCCCTCGTCAGCCGCTCGCCCATGAACACCGCCAACAAGGTTGTTCAGGCTCGTGTCTACGCCCAGGGCCTAACCCTTGCCGTGCTCATCATCTCCGCCGCCTTCGAGATGAACGATGCCAAGAAGGGTTCCGGCCGCTGGCAGACTGTCATGGTGCTTGACCCCAACGACCCCGAGCACAAGCACATGATTGAGCAGAGAATCCACAAGGAAGAGTACGAGGGCCAGGACCTCTGGAAGGGTACGTTCTTCCCTAAAATCAATCCCAAATTTAGTTGTCTTGAAATTAACTGGTGAATAGATATGGTTGCTGCCGAGGAGCGACGACTGGCTGCCAAGAAGGAGCAGGCTGAGAGCAAGATGTAAAGCATCACATTTCTAAGGACAATGTCCTAGATGCCTCAAACACACCTCGCGACATATCCCAACCTCGAAACCATCACTAATAGAGAGGCCACTACAACGCATTGCTTGATTGCTCAAGTCACGAAGGGGGGAGGAACCGTGAAAACTAGCTGTCGTATTTCGGAGTTGATTATCGATGAAATCTGGCGTTTGATTGAATAGAGAACGAGGGTTGAGGAGGAAAAAGTGGATTTCCTAAGATATTATGTTATAGAGCACTCGGGGAAGGATGCCAGGGAATTGCATAGGGTGATGTGGTATATCCAAATCGATCCGCGAAATCGGACAGATTGGACTGTATGATAGAATTATGGGATCCAACATCACCACACCTCGGATATTCGAAGAAAAAGAATTACCATATATAAAGCTTGTACAAAATGACAATAGGCTGCCGACTCCCATCCATCTCTTTTTTAGTCCCTCTCGTCCTCATAAATTCATCTCATACAGCCCAACCTAAATACCAACGCAACATGACAAACAAACGTGGAATACTGGGCTTGACATCGTAAGCCAACCTGTAACGTAACCCTGCCCCCGCCCCCGCCCGCGTTCAAACCTCAATGGTGAAGTGGCTAATCTGCGAATAGTAGGAATGGACGGCCAGCTCGAGGAGCATAACGTCGCCAAAGACCTCGGAGCCGTCGAAGCCGCCGATGATGATGACGCGACTGTCGTACAGGACAGCACCGTGATAACCGCGGCCAGAGGGGGGTTTACCGTAAACCCGCCGCTTGTCCCAGGTCATTGTGACGAGGTTAAGTAGCAGGACGTCGTTTGAGTATTCGTTTCCGTCGTGGCCACCGATGACGAAGAGGTAGGAGCCAACAATGGTGGCGGTATGAGATAGGCGGCGGAAGGCAACGGGGATAGAAACGGCCCGCCAAAACTGCTGGTCTACGTCGTAGACCCAGACATCGTCAAAGCACTCGCCGCCGTCGGAGCCGCCAAAGATGATGAGCTTGCTCCCCACCATGTTGGAAGTGTGATAACCTCGGGCCTTGGGACGGTAGTCCTTGGTCCCAGGGGCAGTCTTGTCGGGGCTTGAAATTAGTCGCCACGACATCTTGTTCACGTCGCCGACATCAAGCCTCCAGATATCGTTCAGGGCCCTTACTCCATCGCCTCCACCAAAGACGTAGATTCCGTTCTTGTAAAAGCATGCTGTGTGTGCCCTCCGCTTCGATGGCATCTTGTCTCCGATGATCCGTGGCTTGCTCCATCGGAAGTTGGTAGTATCCAGCACGTAAACATCATTATAATACTCCGGTCCGTCGCCACCTCCAAAGACGACGAGTTTCTTCCCCACGGCGGTACAGGTCATGGCCCTTAAAGGGACGGGCATTTCACCGACAACGTGCGGGACGGACCAGTAGAAGGAATCGGCATCAAAGACGTAGAGGTCGCTGAAGCATGTCCGCGCATCACAACCCCCAAATACGAAGACATTTGATCCGATGAGAGTAGTCGTGTGCGCTCGCAAGCTCGGATGAGGGAACCCCGACGCAGGAGCCTTCGACCAGTACATGCCAGATGCTGGAGCAACGGGAACCTCTGGTGCAGTTTTGGCATCAGGGAGTGGGGGGAAGGCCGTGTGCTGCCCTCGAAGACGTAAAGCGGCTGAGGTTCCATGTCGAGCTACAGCCGATGCAGTGACAGGAGGTCGGCTAGCTATCGAGGATGTCGACCGCATGGCAGTTAGACGCCGGGGCTCTTTGTCGCCCTCGCTCGAGGCATCGCCAGCTCCGTTTAAGATGGAGGGAGGTGGTTTGGAAGGCCTCGCGGCAGGCCGGTGAGCAGCTACCTGAGAGGCAGATTGGGAGCGCTGGCGAATGGTGAGATCGGAGGGCTTTCGACGGCTCGTATGGATGCTCTTGCTGGCGAGATGGCCGGGGGTATGGCTCCGGGGTAGGGGCGCTGGTTCGCTCGAGTCGTCATCGTCGGAGTCGGATTCGTCGGGGAGGGTTGGATTGGGCCTGGCGGCCGGTGATGTGGTGGTAATCTTCTGGGATCGCACGACCTTGGTCTTGAGGGGGGACTTATCGGTAGACCTGCCCAAATCCGCCATGGTCTCACAAGCCGTGCTTCATTGCCCGTGCCCGATGCGAGGGAGGGCAGTCGGTGACGAGGGGCGAGGTGCGAGGGGCGAGGGGTGAGGGACGACAACCGCGATGGAGGAAGATGAACGAGGAGGATGAACGAGGAGGATGAGCGAGGAGGCGGAACGATACGCTTCTCGGGTGACGGGAGAATGCCGGGTTCGTCCCAGGCAAGAGGCTTCGGGGCAAGTTAGACACTGAGAGGCAACGGTATGTATGCGGCGATGGTGATGGCAACGATGATGGTGTGAGCGCGGTTGGGTCGGAGGGAGATGATGTAGGTAGGGACGTACGTAGGGATTCGCTGAGGTGCGGTTGGGAGCTGGGGCTTCCGGGTGCTAGCCTCTAGGCTCTGGGGCTCCCGGGCTTGTGGGCATGGAAGCTCCCACTGCGTACCTCACGCTGGGCGCGGGCAGGGGCCTGGAACTGACAAGTGCGGCGGGTCTAAGCACCAACCCTTGCTCACCTGGCACAGCACCTTGCACGAGGTGCGGTAGCCCACCAAGGTCTCCCTGCGATCTTCTGACAGCTTCAGCACCGCGCCTAAATCCGCCAAAGCCGTCGGGAGGCATGTTTCAAGCAAATTAGCAGAGGATCACGGACGGCATTGGGTCTGCAGTTCTAATCCATTCCACCGTCCGCGCCTCAGTTGCCAAGAGGTTCCGTCAATTGAGTCCACTGCCCCCCCTCGGTGATTGGGGAACCGTCCCAAGGATATCGCCCCAAGGATATCGCCCCGTGGAAATCGCCCCAGTTCCCGTGTGAGGCTCTGGTCCCCTGTGAAACTGATCGATCGCCCCTGGTCAGCCAACTGGCTGTCCGCTGCCGTAGATCTTTGCAGGAGGGAGTATGCTATTCGCACGCACGCCGATTGCCATTTGCACACAGAAGAAAGGTCGTAGGTTCTAGGTATAATAAACTGCATCACCTCTTACGATTTCTTGATATAAATACTTTATGGGGTCTATCTCATACCTACCTACCTAGGTACCTAGGTACCTACCTTCTCTATAATGCGTGTAAATAATAGCAACACTCCTTTTTACAGACTCTTGTTCACTGCGGAGGGAGGGGCCGTTCGTGAGGGGCAAGAGGGACGGACTCCACTCTCACCTGGAGCTTAGTGAGGGAAGGGTAGAGCCGCTCAGTTCTCCAATGGCCTGAACGGATACCTTCCTCGATTAGCGTCTGCATCCTTGCTCAACCGCCCACTCACATTGATTTTTTTTTCTTCTCCACGATCAAGCTCGCGGCAGGCATTCAACAACTCGCGTAGCCCTGCAGCAAGTTAGCAGAAAAAAGTGGCCGATTTTTTTCACTTTGGCCTCCGCTGGTTAACGTCAACAGGAGCGCTATATTTCAATTGGCTCTCTCGTTGCTTAGCCTCGTGAGAAATAGCGACTAGCCTGCACCACCCTGAACTCACCTCACTCTCACGCTTGACTCTCACCACTCATCGTGTTAAACCAACTTCTCCCTCCTCAACCACGATACCCACAACCCAGCATCTGCAGCTACATCTCGCCCTCCCCACCCCTCTACTGCCTCCAGCCCGTGTGCTGTTCAAGAAACAATGTCCGAACAGGCAGACGTCAAGATGGAAGGTGGCTCCCCTCAAGCACAGCCGGCCCCGCCAGCCAACGGCTCAAGCAACGCACCTGTTGAATCAGATGCTGGAGAGAGGGCTTCGAAGAGACTTAAGATGGAAGATTCGGCCCCGTCTCAGGCAGCACCTGCTTTCGAGAAAACTGCCCCTGGCGAAGCCCAGGACAATGTGAATCCTGCAAAGGGTGAGAATGAGGATGCAAACCCCCATTCAAAGCCTGATCACGTTGATGGACGCACCAAGGGCATCGCACCTATTAAGAAAGAGTAAATCATATCCCTTCTCTTTACTCATGAAACTTCGTTAACCAATTCTCAGGTACCTCATCGACCTGACCAACCGTGAAGATGAACCCTCTACCCAAACTAACGACGATGATGTTGCAGAGGGGCGCGGTTCTACTGAGCAGACAGACTCTCAGCGTGATAGCAGGGACTCTCGTAAGGGTGGCAAGAAAGACAGGAAGAAGAACAAGGGCCAGAACACAGAGCGCAGCTTCGGCAAGTTTGACGACGCCATTCGCTTGTGCAACAGCCGAGCCTTCTACCCAGAGTTCTCGCCCAGGGAGTGCAGGTTTGCCGAGCGATGCAAACTGTGCCACGACCTCCGCAAGTACCTCGACGAGGGCCGTCGCGATGATGTTGAGACGCTTGGTGGAAAGTGCCCCGTGTTCGAGCAACATGGCTACTGCCCGTCTGGGTGGAAATGCCGCTTCGTCAAGAGCCACATGAAAGAAGTCGAGCACGAAGACGGCAGAAAAGAGCTCATTCTCGTCAACAATTCCGCTGCTGATGGTAAGGATGTCGGGCCTAAGGATGAGGAGTCAGAGGAGCAGCGCCCTGCTATCTCCAACATTGTCAGCATGGACAAGAAAATCGACCTCAACCGCAAACGAACTGACTTTACCCGCTCGGATCAGTATATTAAGTGGCTTAACCAGGAGGCAAGACTGAGCGAGGAGTTCCAGAACCGTCGTAAGGCGCAGGCAGACGAGGGCATCGAGGATCTTCGTGCCCGGTATGTCGATCCTCCTTTCAAGCCCTCTGAGAAGCGCCGTCTTTACTTTGGTGTTGAAACACCCACGCTGGCACCCCTGACTACCCAGGGCAATCTGCCTTTCCGCCGTCTCTGTGTTGAGCTCGGCGCTCAGCTCACCTACGCGGAGATGGCCATGGGAATGCCTCTGGTTCAGGGCACGAAGTCTGACTGGACGCTGCTCAAGGTCCACGACTCGGAGCTTACTGCCCCCAAGTTCAACCCCGGCTCTGTGCCTGTCTTTGACGACTATGATCATAAAGTAGATATCAAGTTCGGTGCCCAGATATCTGGAAGCAACTACTGGGTCGTCACCAAGGCTGCCGACGTCCTTAACCGTTACTGCCCACACCTTCGCCTCATTGACCTGAACTGCGGTTGCCCCATCGACATGGTCTTCAAGTCAGGTGGCGGTTCCGCTCTCCTAGAGAACCAGGGCAAGCTAGAGCGCATGATCCGGGGTATGAACGCCACATCCGGCGAGGTCCCCATTACCGCTAAGATCCGCACCGGTATTCGCAACAACCGGCCCACGGCCACACAACTCATCGGAAGGCTCGCCTTTGGCTCCCGCGAGCACCGTGAACGCCTGGGTGCCCCTGGCTGTGCGGCCCTCACCCTCCACGGCCGTAGCCGTGAGCAACGATACACCAAGAAGGCCGATTGGGGCTACATCGGCGAGTGTGCTGCGCTCATCAAGACTTACAATGCGGAGAAGGCTGCTTTGACCGACACGATTGCTGAACCTGACGCCAGCACCCTCCCCAACGCTAAAGATGGCCGGATGTACTTCCTGGGCAATGGTGACTGCTATTCTCATACTGAGTACTTCGAAAACATCGAAAAGGCGCGCGTCGACACCGTCATGATCGGTCGTGGCGCCCTCATCAAGCCTTGGCTATTCGAGGAGATCGAGAAGGGCCAGTACCTCGACAAGTCATCGAGCGAGCGTCTCACCTACATCGAAAAGTTTGCGCGCTACGGCCTCGAAGCCTGGGGCTCTGATGAACTCGGTATCGGTTTCACTCGTCGCTTCCTCCTCGAGTGGCTCAGCTTCACACACCGCTACGTGCCCATCGGCCTGCTTGAGCATCTGCCCCCAAGCCTGAACGACCGCCCGCCTGCGTACAAGGGCCGAGACGAGCTGGAGACGCTCATGGCGTCCAACAACTACAAGGATTGGATCAAAATCAGGTACGTTTTTGACCAGATCATTTTTGATCACAAAGTACATGGTATACTAACGAGGTGCCTTCCGCAGTGAGATGTTCCTGGGTCCTGTCCACCCGACTTTCAAGTTCCAGCCTAAGCACAAGTCCAACTCCTACGAGGCGGAGGGTTAAGCAGGTGAGCGTCGCTAAAACAGTGGGCTTGTAAAGAAGTCTCGTGAGTATTCCATTGCGACTATTTGAAGTCGCGATCTTGCCGGGATGTGCTTGATAAGATGAGTGGTATGAGACGAGACATGAGTAAAGCCAGATATCATACACAAATGGCTTAAACATGGTGACACTGGGATGCGAACATTTGCTCTGGTTCGAGGTATCAAAATTCACGGATGTAGCTCTATAGGTATGGTAGTCAGGTATTATGAAAATACAATCATGAAGTCGGAATTCTTTAAATTCAGTTTGCAATAAGAAACGTGTGGTTTGAAACCGTAAGATATTTAATACAAAAGAGGCCCCGTGAAAGAAGGTGCACAGGGACATAGACATATTGTCGACATATTGTCAGGACATATCCCCCTGGTATATAGAAGAGGCAACAACAAATAAACCTAAACGCTAGGGACTGGTATGATCGTGAACCACAACTCCGGAATGATTCTTTTTTAACCCAATGAACCACAAAATAAACCCATTCCCAATACCTTTAAACGGGATTATACAACTTGCCGTGCTCATCACGACATCATTGCCGTCCTCTCAAAAATCCTGCAGGGGACAACCCTGTCTAGGAGTAGAAATGGCTCCTCTGCATGCCATCAGCTGTAGTGTACTCCTTCTTGCCCTCTACGGGCTGTTCGATAGAGCTGGTGATAGAGTTGGTGCGGCTGCTGTCACTGGGGGCAGCCTTGATCTGCTTGACCTCCTGAGTCGGGCGCTTCAAGACCTCGAGGTAGGTGGAGGGGAGGTAGCCTTGGCGGCCATCGCGAGATCGACACTGCCACCACTCACTGGGGCTCCCAGACGGATCCTCCTTGCTGAGAACGGCAACCAAATCGCCCTTGCGGGCCTCAAGCTCCTGGCTGTTAGAAGGCTGGGGTAGGAAGTCGTAGAGAAGACGACAGAATTCGAGTTTGGTGGGATCAACAGCCTGCTGTTGGAGAGCCTGTTGCTGAAGGCGCCTCTCCTCCTCCTCGTGCGACGCAGCAAGGGACTTGATCATCTTGGACATCAGGTAAGGAATACCGAAGGCGGCGAGGACGAAGAAGATGAGGGGCTTGCGGCTGGCCTTGGGGGGGAGGGGGGAGCCGTCGGGGCCTGTCGAGCGGCCCTCGAAGCGGGCGAAGGCAAGCGGGGTGAGTGCAGTGGCATCAGCAGGTGGCGGACGGCCAGTAATCTTAGCAATGAGTGTTCGGATCCAACGCATGAGGGTGAAGATGCCGAGGATTGAGCCAAGGGTGTCTCGCAGGTTTCCGAATTGCTCGGCGACAGAGACCATGGCTGTTGGTTAGGTCAGCGACGAAGTAGAATATAGGACAAGGTTAAAGATACTTACCAAAGAAGCTCGACTGTGTAGCCATATAGGTGCTCTCGAGCATCTGGGCGAAGCCGCCAAAGGCCGTCACGATGCCCTCGAGCATCTGGAAGGTAGCCTGTGTGCTGTTGTTGAAGCTGTTGGTCAGGCTGTTGGGATCACCCGGCATTCCCATGCCGCCCATGCCTCCCATGCCTCCCATTCCGCCGTACATGCCTCCTCCATACATGCCACTTCCGTAGCCTCCCATACCACCGTACATACCGCCGCCGCCCATGCCTCCCATGCCACCGTATGAGCCGAAGCGCGAGTAGGGGCTGGAATAGGGAGACGAATATGAGCTGCCCATGGAATTCATGGAATTCATGGAATTGTAAGGAGAGTTGCCCATACGACTATAGGCAGCGGCATTCTGGTTGACAGAGGAGGCAAGAGAGGTAGGACGGTCAGGGAGCGGCGGAGCGGCGGAGCTGGTAGTTGAGGGAACAGCAGTTGTAGTGGACGCAATGGAGGGTGAGATTGGCGAGGCTATAGTTGAAGTCGGTGAGCATGCATATGCAGGAGATGCGGGAAATGCAGAGACGCATAGATTGATAGTGGAAGGATTGGGGTAGGGTGAGTGTTTATCCCACTTACCAGCTGCCGATGTCGTTGCCGCACCG
Organism: Cylindrodendrum hubeiense; assembly: GCA_014621425.1. Lineage (NCBI taxonomy): Eukaryota > Fungi > Ascomycota > Sordariomycetes > Hypocreales > Nectriaceae > Cylindrodendrum > Cylindrodendrum hubeiense. The sequence goes on along the minus strand of JAANBB010000460.1, from coordinate 12,281 downwards.
GGTCGCTCCCAGGGCTTGGGCGGGGACGCCATTGTCGCGGGGGGTTGCGGCTGAAGAAGAGTAGGGACCGGGGACTGAGGATTGGAACCCGACGGACGTGACGCGGAGTAGAGCCAGAGGTGTATCACAGGGCTTCGGGTTGGGGCGCGTCGTTGTTCGAGTGTTGATGCGAGGGTCGCTCAATGCTTGCGATCCGTGACCGGGCGGTTGGGAGTGGGCCCTGGGCCTCGGTCTAGGGAGGGCGGATAACGCCGGCCGAGGATTCCCAAGCCAGCGCACGCGACGGAGCGAGGCAGCGTCGTTGAGGGAGTGTCGCGGTATGCAACGACGACGAGGGCGATGGCGAGTCGACGGCGATGAGGAGGGATGAGGAGGATGATGGGGAGGAGGAAGAGGAAGAGGAGAAAGGAGCGAATGACGGGAAGGTGGAGCGGAGAGATGGTAGGCGATCGATGGTAGATGGTGGATAGCGGATTGTGGATGGTAGGATTTGCAAGCAGATTGGGGAAAGGGCGACCTCGGGGGGCGATAGCCTCTTGCCTTGGCTGGTGAGAAAGCCAAGCAAGGTTGTGACTGGCTGGGACTGGCTGCAGAAAAACAAGAGTGGGGAAGGAAACCCCGAGAGACGCAGAGAAATCCGGGGAGCCACGCCGAGGCTGCCCAAGGCAAGACTCAGCGGCGCTCGCAGAGGCTGCAAGAGCGACTGGACCGGGGTTCCGACCGAAAGACCTCGGCACTCCGCACCGCCTGGCTCTTGCCCACTTCTACCTTTTCGTGCATATTGAGGTGTGATGTACAGCATGTACCACTGCGGTGCCCCGGGAGAAAGGCATCCCGCCCATCTCTCGTGAAGATAACTACCTACCTACCTACCCCTTAGGTAGGTAGGTCCTTTGGTACAGCAGCGCAGTGGAACAATCATGCCGAGTCAGGGCACAGCACAAGAAGATGCATGCGACAGCCCCTGTGATCTAAACATCACCTCACTGAGTATCTCGTCACAATCTGCGTGTGGAATTCCTAGGTGGGTAAGGGCGAGCAACCGAGTATGTACAAATACATTACCGCGTGTCGCACCGGCCAGGCTCCCGGGAGGGTGCTACCTGGAGCCCGTCCCGGTGACCGGTCCTCTGTTTGCCATGTGAACGCGGATGACGGCTCGCACCGACCCCCACCACAACGGCTGCAGTAATGGCTACCCTATATCATTCACACAACGTCTCTAGAAGCGCGTTACTCGGTCTTATTACTCGAGTACCTCCGGTTGAACTAACTCTTTGGTGCAATACTGACTTAGAGATATGGAGTTTCTGAAGCCGCGCTTTGAAATTGCATTGGGTTGTGTCCGTTGGGTTACACGTAGACGGCCTTTCGAGAGCTCGATAAATAAGCAGCGTCTTCCTATCACCTGCAAACTTTCGTCCTACATTGATCTATATTCCCCATCCCCTCAAGTATGAGTTAGCCTCGCCTCAACAACACTGCAGCACCATGTCGGGCAAGCGCCCTCCAACTCCGGATCTCATCCCGAACCCTTTCATCAAGAAACGTAACCTTGAGTGGACTCTCTCCCCTCCCCAAGCTACGCTATCCACTACCCCATCAGAAACCTCGCTGTCACCAACCGAATCGCCTCCCACAACCGCTGCTATCGAGTCCGGCTCTGCCCAGGTTGACGACCACCTCTCGCACTTCTCCACTCGCCTTGCTGGATACATCGCCCCTTCTTCACCGTCACCGCCCCTGTCGATTTCCTCCTATGCGTCCCTTTACACAGCTGCAGCTGGGAACTCTCGCGGTGCTCACTTCGTCATCCACCAACATGACCATCCCATCGCCGGTACCCACTATGATCTCCGCCTCCAAATTAACGAGACGAGCAGTGCGAGCTGGGCCATCATGTATGGGCTCCCTGGGGACCCAAACAGTGTTCGACTGAACCGCAATGCGACTGAGACTCGAGTCCACTGTCTCTGGGTATGAGAGCCCACTCCACTCTATGAACACCTAGGTATCATCCAGATATCTGACCGGCATATTGCAGAACCATCTCATTGAGACGGCTTCCCCCGTTACAGGCTCTCTCCTCATTTGGGATACAGGCAGTTATACCGTCCTCCCACGTAAAAGCAAGCACGCTCCCTCATCCGACCCATCCTCCCAAACGTCCTCTCCACCATCCTCACCAGCATACCAGTCAGCTGTTACCCCCCCTTCATCAACCCCCCAGACCCTTCTTCACGCAGCCTTCCAGAACAGAAAGATCCGCCTCCGCCTCCATGGCTCTCGCCTACCAGACTCCTACGTCATTAACCTGCGCCTCACCAAGTATGAAGACGCCGTAGGTAGGGCCCGCGGCGCCCGAACTCCGAGGACCCGGCGTCGTCGCCCCCGCGGCGGCATACCGCAGCCACAACCGGAGACTAGTGATGAAGAAGATGAAGGCGATGAAGCGATTGACGACGGCGAAGATGTCCCGTTGAGCGTTGGCGGGACTACCCCCGGAGAGAACCTGTCCTCCATGGAGCGTGAGATTCGTGAGCTTGAGGACGAGCACGTCCGGCTCACAAACGCCTACCCAGGCGCCGAAAACACGATAGGCAGTATCCACCAGCGCCGATGGTACCTATCGCTCGACCGCCGGGCCTGCGGCTTCGTTGAAAAGCGGACTAATGGTCGCTTAGCATGGGAGGTCGATGAGAGCCGATACGGCGAGGTGGATGGCGGAGAGAGGGCTAGAGAAAAGGCTGGTCTGCGCACATCCACTGGCGCTGAGTACAGCGGTGATGGAAGTGACCGCTTCCGCTTCCCCTTTTACGTCCGCGGGGCGGATCACGAGCGCAGCGTGGTGACGGGACGGCGTGGTGCTGACATACTCGAAGATGAAGGTGTAAAGAACTTCGTACCACGAAAGGGGTGGAAACCTGTCTTGAACTGATCTGCCCGGCTCTATCCCCGATTGCATGGGAATATCAAGAAAAACGACCCATAAGTAAAAAGATTGCTGTGAAACATTATCTGAATGTCCTAACCATGGCCAATGACCCCGAAGATACCCTTCCTTCCTGATACAGGGCTATAGTCTTCCTGTCTCAGCGACGAAACTTAGCTGACTGGCCCGGAAACCAACCGTTCTTCTCCAAGTGCAAATCAACCGTCCTGTTGTAACGCAAAAACACCGCCCATGCCTAATACACTGTAGCTCCCCGTATTCTCGAAACGACGAACCTGGCCCGAGCCCCTGGCCTTTTTAATGTCATGTACACTATCTTGACAATGGCAACTCGCCGTAGCCGTTGTATTCACAAGCACTTTCATGACTTGGAATCAACAGGTGTTGGCGCAATACGCCTCTTCTTGGGCTCCTTCACATCCTCTTTCTCACTTTCGCTCGCGTCTCTCTTGGTTCCGGCAACACTGCCCGAGGTGCTCCTGGGCGTCTCAGGAGGTGTCGTCATTGGCATCCCGGTCACCTTGCCAGAGCTGGCGGCGGCAATACCAGGGACATTGCCAGAAATCAGAGTGGGATTACTGATCACGCCAGTTGGCACCGAACTCGATTGGGTCGTAATCGTGGCAATTGAAGATGTCGAGTTCGAGCGTGCCGGGGACGACGGGCGTTGAGAGGCTAGAGAAGCCGAAGGGGGTGGCGATGGGGCCGTAAAGGAGCTGGCTGAGTTACGATGTTGGTGATGTGACCCATTTGGGAATGGTGATGGAGGCGCAAAGCTAGTTGTCGGGGTGGGCACTGGGGTATTTTGTGCCGACAAAGTAGTTGCGGTTCCGGCCTGTGTCTTAGGCCGAGGAATTTCGCCCTTGAAAACCTCGCCTAGTTCACCAGGCGAGAAGGAAAGTGTGGAGCAGAACCCATCCGACGACGAAATCATTAGAGTCAGACCGTCACTCGACCTGGAATGAGTTAGTAGATGCCTAGTTGGGGGACTATGATGAAACGTACCAAGCAAGATCGGTGAATGTTGCGCAGTGGAGGTTGCTCACGACACAAATAGGAGTTTTCTGTTGGGTATCGTAGAGCAGGACTGAATCCTGGGTCGCAACTGCGTACACCATTCGATAAGGCAACGAGAATGCCGGCTTTGGACCAGGTGTGGATGCGCTCGTCTCAGTGCTTGCACTTTTGGATGTGGCAGAAGTAGATTCTGCTGGGGTAGACGGAGCTGCGGGTGGAGGGGGCGGGTCCATGACAGAGGAAGCTGGGGATGGTTTTGAGAGGGGTTCTGGGAGGGATGGGATGGGTTCCTCAGCTGAAGACGTGTCGATGGTGATATTTCGAGTTGCAGGCGGGGACTGGCGCAAAGCGTAGAATATGGGCGAGCACTTGACCACCACAGATGGTTTCTTGTGGCCTGGCAGATGGGCGATCGGGGGCTTGTTGATACCGCCGCGGGTATATATATAGACGGTATTGATGATCTCGTAGCTAGGCTTTGCATCCTTTTCAGTTGGATGTTGGTTTTGGTATTGCCCGGAAGGAGTCAAGAGGAGGCAGCCATCTGGAGTGAAAGTGAGCCGCCGGAAGAAAGAAGTTAAAGTCTCGTTGGCGTAGAGGTTGGCGTTCTTCACGCCCAGCCCGGTGCTCATGACGGGTGGCTTTGGTGAAGGGTCCATGGGCATGACGGCCGGCAACGGCATGGACGGCGCTGGAGAGACGGAGCGGCGAGAGGAGAAAGAGGAGCGACGACTGTGGCTGACGACACTCGGTGGGTTCATGGGAAGCGGGAACGAGGTTGGTGTCCCAGGTGCGGAAGGCACCGGGGAGCCTGCTGAGGTGCCTGAATCGAGAACGGAAAGTTGGGAGCGATGACCAAAATCTGGAGGGGCAGGGCTGCTGGAGGAGATGCGGCGTGGGGGGAGATCGGCTTTGATGTGACTGGCGAGTCGAGGGGGCTTATCGTCTTGGTTGAGGGTGTATTGGCCGTCCTTGGTCTTTAAAGAATAGACGTGGACCGATCGATCGGATGATTGCGTCGCGATGTACTCGTTCAAGGGATCCCAAGTAACACCCTGAACGTAGTGACAGTGCTCGGCGATTTGGCGAACCAGAGTTCCTGTTCGAAGGTTAGAGATTGTTGCGTGTTAAGGGTCGAGTTGCGGACCTGAGTGGGCATTGTAGATGCGAGCAATGTTGTCCATGCTACCAATGATGAAGTGAGCGCCATCAGGAGACCATGCCAAGTCATATATCTCTGCACCGCTAGACCGACACATGTGCTTGGCCCTCCATGATTCTTTGTCTTCTGGGCCTTCGGAACCGAAGTTGGATTGGGGGGTCTCGCTGGGAACCCAGAGGATAACGTTGCCGTCGTCACCGGCGGAGGCGAGGAGTTCACCTGGCAATGAGTAACGTTAGGTGTGATAAACAAGAGGCAAGGAAGGGGGGAAGCCAACCTTTGGGAGCCCAGCGGACTACATTGACGGCCTGGTTATGCTTTGATAAGGTGGATAGGTATTCGACCTTGCGCTCCTCGCCGTCGGATTGAACCTTCCAGATTCTGACGTGGTTATCACCACCCGCGGTTGCTAGACGCCCCCTAGGGCCCGGCTCGAAGTGAGCCGAGTAGACGGGGGCATTTTGGTCATGCCAATTGATGATGAGAGGCGTGGCTTTCATCGCGACGACGATGCAGAGACACTAGGGTGGTCGATGACGGAGCTGCATGTGGAGGCGCCTGGCGAGGCGGCGGGAGGAGAGGATGGACGCAGTAGGGGACGAGTTTCGCGGCTGGTGGACTGGATATCGAGGTTGAGGTTGTGGTTGAGGTAGAGGCTGGACGTGACGGTTGCGAGAAGAAATAAAATGGCCGACGGGATCACGGCCAAGACCAAGAGGGGCGTGGGTCGGAAGGAAGGGAACCGGGGAGGTGAGGTTGTGTACCGACTAATCAGGTAGCACGTAGTAGGTAAAGTGGTGAATGGTGAGTGGGTGAGTGGGTGAGTGGTGAGTCGGGGGGTGGAGAGCTGGAGCTGGTGTGGACCTTGGGCCGAGTCGAGCGCTCGAGCTGCAGGCGAGTCGGCCCTGGACTGGGCGGTAATTAGTGGGCGTAGGCGGAATGGGGATGGGGATCCCAGTGGCTTAGTGGGCAATCGGGCCAGCAGAGTTGGCGGGCGGGACGATGGACAAAGGGTCGAATGTTTGATGGCGAGAGGGAGAAAGGGAAGATGCAAAGAGCGAGGAGAAGCGAGGAGGAGCGAGGAAGAGCGAGGAGGAGAAAGGAGGAGGTGAGGTTTATTTTGGCGGACTCTCAGGAGCCGTAACTGTAACCTGCGCCAGCAGGAGGAGTAAGGCGCAGGTGTTTTCCCGGGGCGGGCGTCCGGGCGATCGTATCACGGGGCAAAAAACCTGGGCTCCGGCTGCACAAAGCCTGGGCGACCTGGGCGACCTGGGCAGCCTGGGCAGCCTGGGCAGAATGAGCAAGCCTCTGTAGCAGCCAGGCTTGTCGCCTGTCGCTTGTCACTTGTGTTAGAAGGCCGGGCGGGACGGATTCCAGCGGAGGTGGAGCACTGGGAGGTGCTGCACCAACATGGCCCAGAATGCAAGCCTCTCACACGCCTGCAGCCACGAGGTGCAGCAGCAGGTGCAGCAGGTGCAGCAGCTGCAGCAAAGACTGCAACATCGCCTGCCTGGCTGGGGGCGAGGAGCGAGTAGCGACGCAGCAAATCCCAGTATGCGAATGACACCCCATGGATCCCATCCCATTCAGAAATGTGCATGCCGGCCGGAACGCCTGTCATCAATGCATTGGCAGCTGGTCACTGAGGTGTGCCCTGCGCAGCTGAAGGCACCGGCGTTGGCTTTGGCTTTGGCTTTGGCACTGCATCTCCGGCACAGGGCCTCGGGCCTTTGGCCCCCAGCACCCGGAGCCCCAGCTCTTATCACCTGTAAGCGCCCTAGCGGGCATTTTTGGCAAGGCACCACCCGCACCATCCAAGACACTGTGCACCCACCTGCCAACCAACGAGGTACGAATACAGGGCTCCAGCTCCCTGACGGATGCGAGGATGAGACGGCCCGGCAACACACCCGGCTGGAAAGCCTCGCTGGGACGGATGGACGAGGCTTGGAGTCTAGCCCCAGATACGATTCCACGAGAGACGGGATCCAGAAACATGATCTGATCTGAGGACCTTGGGAAAAAGGAAAATAAGAGAAAAAAAGAAGGAAGAAAAAAAGAAAGCTTCCGCCGAGAACGGGATCCAGCTCTGCGGACCCGGGACCAGGATGGCGGACTGAATGATTGAAACATGAGATGGAGGGGCACGGAGCAGGAGGCCATCCTTTCCGGTTGGCTGGAAGCCCATTCCCTCCATCATGGACATCATGGATGACTGCTGTTGCTTCATAAAGCCCAGAAACAACCGCACACATCGGGGAACCACAGAGCCCTGGACCGGTGCCTCACTCCATCCCGCTCATCCCGCCCATCCCGCCCATCCCGCTACTCTCGATCGACGGGCGGTCGTAACCCTTAGGCTGGGCTTCGTTGGCGTCTCGCGTCGTAGTTAGTGTCTAGCCGGCGTTTCTGGGCAGGGAACGTGTCAGTCAGTGGTGTCAGTGTTAGGCTCGGCGTCAGCGTTGGCCACCAATCGCGTCAACCGTCTTTCTCATCCGTGACACAGCATATGGTCAGCGGCCTGAATATACTTAGTTAAACTACAACCAAGCACACGACTCACCTCGTTCATTCACGGTGGATGACACATGCTCAAGGGGGAGGAATGGGTCCGGAATGGGGGACCATGCACTGCATGCATCAACCATGTATCATGTATCCATCCCTAATTACAAACTAGTCCTCAGTATCGTGGTTACCGACTTGTGGACAAAATGTACAGAATCGTCATGTATGTTTGAATCAATCGTCATGGTTGGCTCGTAATTACGAGTATTTTTTTCCTTTTGCCGTTTATGACTTCCCTTAGCTCCCTGGTTCTCTGACTTCGGCTGGCCACCATCCCCACAACTCGGCTTGTCGTTGGCTTTGTCTCTGCATGCATGGCACAGAGACCTCTCTGGAACACGCAGAAACACGAAAAACATCGGGGCTCCAACGAGCGGTGTAGGAGGGCGGAACCATTGATTGTCACCATTCTCCCTGTTTGCGAGCCCGATGTTGCGCAGGTTACGGATGCCAATTGCCGGCATCACAGCCGCCTGCTCCGGCACGCACATGCATGTACACATCTGCAGGGGATGAGACCCCAACACAGTCCTGCTCCAGGAGGGTTTTTAGATATATTCCCCGAGGAATGTAGGTGTGTGCAAGGCCTTATCAAGCCCACTCAGCCAGGGCACTAACCAGAGCACTTCATGTCAACTTGAATTTTGTGATAGGCGACAGTCTCACACAGGATCGACGCTTGTGCAACCATGATCTTAGATCAAGGCTCGGGAGTTCCCCAGCAAGATGACCCTGCCTAAGGCTATGGAATGCCGAACTTTGTTGAAATGAATGGGTTGGATTATATTCGCATGGGTATTATTCACTGACCCGCCTTGGCGTCTTTGCTTATCTGCAATCTCGCGGTTGTGCTGCAAACGAGGTGGGCAATAGAGTCGATACGACGACTCTGCCCTGCCAACCGAGTTGTCGCGTATTGATCTTACATTGAGGATTTCATGTTTAAACCTTATTTTCACGAAATGAGCTCTAAGACAAGTCTGGAAACCCCTGATGAGGCACCTATGTTTGTGGTCATGGGCTGAAGTTCGCACTATCCCGCGGCATTTGGTGAACCCACCAATGCGATTCTGCCAGTACCCTTCATGCGACATGTCAGCTCCTGGGGATCGTCAAGCTCTAGGAAATTATGCTTACCGAGATATTTAATTTGACCTTGCGCTGTGTTACAAATCGTACACGATTTTGTATTCTGGGAAGGACACGTATCATCTTGAAGAGGTCGTGCTCCGAGGCAAGATCAAAAACCTACCACGACCTCGACTCAACTCACCCGAAGACGACACAACTAGACGTAACGTTTCGGATTGAAATGGCGATTTTAGTAGAAACAGAAATTAACCATGGCATATCACGGCCGCGACTTGCTCGTCAACTTCGGGTGCTATATACTCAGTCAATCTTCCATGTTACCTTCGCCTGCAAGTCCTGAAGGCCTTAGACCAAAGGCGGCACGATCGCAGTTAATGACGCCATTATGCCCAGTTAGAGGGGGAAATGACTAGGAACATTGGGATTGTGGACAATGTCAAATCAGCCTGCGTATCAGCCCAGTGGCTTCTCACACTCCCGCCCTCCAAGCCCCCGATGGAGACATTCCCACTCTCACCTGGTGCTAGCTATTGCATAATCAACCCCGGGCTTCCCAACGGATTATAGTTTAAATACGAAAATATCGGGCACGATTGCTCGGCCGATCTCGGCCGGACCCAACCTGCGTGGTTTCGTGATGTTTCGTCCTAGCTTGCCACAGTATCTTGCTGAATATTGTTATCTCTACATAGCATAGCCACCAAAGGGAAATGAACTTGCCATTATTTAAGAACCCGTGTCCTGGAACTTTACAGATGTGCCATTTTGTGTTCCGTTCCTTGTCGGTAAGAGTGCATTCATCAGGGCGAAGTCATTCTCGTAGAATGATGACATACATTGATAAATGTGCTATTTTACGCCTGCATGAAGACCGAATTGTGTCTAGTCTCGGATATTAAATCATCTGAATCTGTATTTTGCCCTAGGGACCTTATCGTTGTGATCTGGCTGAACAGCATGGCTTTCATTGTTCTGAAGAAACCCAACACCCGACTGCGCCTCATTATGGACCCTGCGAGAAGACCGGAGATATGTAGTCGTATCCCGGCCAGTATGACAATGTGTTTTACTAAAGGTCTCATAGTTCAGTCTTGATTGTTAACGCCATCGCAGCCGGGTCCTGGCCGTTTCTGGCCTCATCGTGGCGACTAACACGATCATAGCCGCAACCAGGGTCAGAGTAGTTCGGCTCTATTGATAAAATATTTCCTGAGGATTCTAGCCTACCTATTTAGATACTAAAAACGAAGAAATTATAATTATAGATGAACGTAGACTCGTATAGGGGCATACATGGTAATACCTGACACTACCAGCTTGAGATACACTCCTCATTTCAACTAAACGGAAAGAAGTCGCACCTTGGCGAGTGGACTCGTCCGGGATATCAATTTCCTCTGTGAAATTTTGCTATTTAAGCTACCAACCAAGCTCTAGTTAGTATGCTGAGGAATAGATTATGCGTTAATAGCAAATGGATTCTTCTTGAGTCACTCGACCACTGGGAGCTCTGTAGCACCCAGTGGCCAATCATATCAGTCATCGTATCTCTATGTGTTGAATCACTTTGAAGGCGATCGAATATTATGATTCCCAAGTGATACAATTGGGTTTAATGGCTGGAATAAGAAGACGGCGATGGTGGCGTTCTCATTGTCGCCTGAACCTTCTGCAACTATATCTGGCCTTTGTCCATGTCGGGACAAAGATGCAAATCTCTCGTATGGTGCAAGAGACGCTCAGAAACTCAACAACCCACTCAATGAACGGGGGTTGTGACTGTAGTGATGCCGGCGAAATGGCGATGCGTCTGCAAAGAGGGCATAGGCGAGATAAGGGACTCGTAAAAAGGAACAGGATAGACGGGCCTGACCGATACTATCTATCTGCATCATCCGATCAGACGGGTTACAAGGTAATGCCGCAAAGATGGGCCAAAAAGACTGAAAATTGAGCTTGCTACAAATCATGCTAGTAAACGCTCATGGCAATGATCAATGATGATGATCACGGACGATTTCGACCACAATCCCTCAGTCATACGCCGCAAACCGCGATGACTGACTGATTGACTTTATCCAATGGCTGCAATACCGGTCGGAACTTCCAATATAAGACAATCCGGATCCAATTGGTTTCAATCCTATCTGTCATACAACCAAGAACGCCTCTGAAGGCATTTTTTAGTGCGAGACTAAGGAACTCCAACTTAGTAGGGTCCGGAGAAAGTGCTTCAAGTAGAGGTGCACAAACGCACAGTCACTTGGTGACTACATATGAGTTTGGATGGATTATCTCCATTATATGTGAATGATGTGACATAGTAAGGCTCTTGGCTTTGGTGTAGCAATGCTGGACGTGAACAAGAAGTGGCGGCTTGTCATTTCTCAACTTCAATATTCTACCAAGTATCTCATAGTCTGGCTGATGTTCTTAGGGCGAAGCTAATCCCGAATTTTAATATCGGGCGGGTTGATGCAAACTTATGGATGATACAGCAGGAGCCCATCCGAGGAGATGTCGTGGGCTAGGGGTTATATGGGGACGATGGCATATTGGCGGCTCGGCATGTTCGTACAGAAGGTCAACCTGTTGCGCCCATAGACTATGATGCTCGCCTAGTTCCCACATGACCCTGTCGGAGAACGATACCTCGGCTTACGATCAAAGTTTGGCTAAGAAGGTCAAGAAGTGCTTCCATTTCTACGCATATGCAGGTCTTGGCGCCCGGCACTTGATCTTTCATGTCAAGGTTTTTTTTGGCATCAATTGCCGAGGCAAGATTGATCAAACTCATGTATGACAGAAAAAAAAAGCAAATACAGTGACTATTGCCATACCTGTATATTTTTTTGCATTCCATGACGACTCATATGAGTCACTTGTCTTCATGTTTCTACTAATTTGGGGTTATTTCCAAAAGAAGAATCGCCACTGCGGATGACAATAGTTGACGTCTGGATACTCCTTAATGGAGAAGATGGAGAAGAAGAGGACAACTCGAAAAGGCATGGTGTGACGGGTTGGCATTTATGTACGCAGCGGCTGCAGAAGTGTGTCATGTCTAGAACTGTGGGAGTACTACGTGGTAGAGAAACCGAGCGATCTGGGGATAAGAAATGTGGACTTCTTGGCAGCCACGGGATGAGAAGCGATGAGTGGCTGTCCTACCCCGGAAGGGTGTGGGGGTATCGATGGTGAGGGATCTTGATCTTTGCATGATGTGGTTTGCTGCGGACAAGGGCATTATCGAATTGCTGTCTCAGTTGGTTGGCGTATACTCAGTGTACTCAGGTGCGATGGCGACCTGAAGAGATGCAGGGTTGGTCGAGTGGTTCGTTGTTGATTGGACCCGACAATTGTGAGACCATTGCGCGTTATCTGTCCAACCAAGTTGTGCTACTAGACTGACTGACCACCAGTGAGAGTGTGAGATAACATAACTACTATGTACAGATATGTTGGCGACGAAGTCAGCCAAACCCCCCC